>JAQNBH010000015.1:41626999-41672160 GCA_028752905.1 Cladorhizidae sp. MBARI D1340-BT2 | reverse complement strand
CTCAGTGAGCAACTCAATGCCATGTCAGACTAGTGGCAACTCAATGCCATGTCAGACTAGTGGCAACTCAATGCCATGTCAGACTAGTGGCAACTCAATGCCATGTCAGACTAGTGGCAACTCAATGCCATGTCAGGCTAGTGGCAACTCAATGCCATGTCAGACTAGTGGCAACTCAATGCCATGTCAGACTAGTGGCAACTCAATGCCATGTCAGACTAGTGGCAACTCAATGCCATGTCAGACTAGTGGCAACTCAATGCATGTCAGACTAGTGCAACTCAATGCCATGTCAGACTAGTGGCAACTCAATGCCATGTCAGACTAGTGGCAACTCAATGCCATGTCAGACTAGTAGGCAACTCAATGCCATGTCAGGCTAGTGGCAACTCAATGCCATGTCAGACTAGTGGCAACTCAATGCCATGTCAGACTAGTGGCAACTCAATGCCATGTCAGGCTAGTGGCAACTCAATGCCATGTCAGACTAGTGGCAACTCAATGCCATGTCAGCTAGTGGCAACTCAATGCCATGTCAGACTAGTGGCAACTCAATGCCATGTCAGAACTAGTGGCAACTCAATGCCATGTCAGGCTAGTGGCAACTCAATGCCATGTCAGACTAGTGGCAACTCAATGCCATGTCAGACTAGTGGCAACTCAATGCCATGTCAGACTAGTGGCAACTCAATGCCATGTCAGACTAGTGGCAACTCAATGCCATGTCAGACTAGTGGCAACTCAATGCCATGTCAGACTAGTGGCAACTCAATGCCATGTCAGACTAGTGGCAACTCAATGCCATGTCAGACTAGTGGCAACTCAATGCCATGTCAGACTAGTGGCAACTCAATGCCATGTCAGACTAGTGGCAACTCAATGCCATGTCAGACTAGTGCAACTCAATGCCATGTCAGACTAGTGGCAACTCAATGCCATGTCAGGACTAGTGGCAACTCAATGCCATGTCAGACTAGTGGCAACTCAATGCCATGTCAGACTAGTGGCAACTCAATGCCATGTCAGACTAGTGGCAACTCAATGCCATGTCAGACTAGTGGCAACTCAATGCCATGTCAGACTAGTGGCAACTCAATGCCCATGTCAGAGCTAGTGGCAACTCAATGCCATGTCAGGACTAGTGGCAACTCAATTGCCATGTCAGACTAGTGGCAACTCAATGCCATGTCAGACTAGTGCAACTCTATGCCATGTCAGACTAGTGCAACTCAATGCCATGTCAGACTAGTGGCAACTCAATGCCATGTCAGACTAGTAGCAACTCAATGCCATGTCAGGCTAGTGGCAACTCAATGCCATGTCAGACTAGTGGCAACTCAATGCCATGTCAGACTAGTAGCAACTCAATGCCATGTCAGACTAGTGGCAACTCAATGCCATGTCAGACTAGTAGCAACTCAATGCCATGTCAGACTAGTGGCAACTCAATGCCATGTCAGACTAGTGGCAACTCAATGCCATGTCAGGCTAGTGGCAACTCAATGCCATGTCAGACTAGTGGCAACTCAATGCCATGTCAGACTAGTGGCAACTCAATGCCATGTCAGACTAGTGGCAACTCAATGCCATGTCAGGCTAGTGGCAACTCAATGCCATGTCAGACTAGTGGCAACTCAATGCCATGTCAGGCTAGTGGCAACTCAATGCCATGTCAGACTAGTGGCAACTCAATGCCATGTCAGACTAGTAGCAACTCAATGCCATGTCAGACTAGTAGCAACTCAATGCCATGTCAGGACTAGTGGCAACTCAATGCCATGTCAGACTAGTGGCAACTCAATGCCATGTCAGGCTAGTGGCAACTCAATGCCATGTCAGACTAGTGGCAACTCAATGCCATGTCAGACTAGTGGCAACTCAATGCCATGTCAGGCTAGTGGCAACTCAATGCCATGTCAGGCTAGTGGCAACTCAATGCCATGTCAGACTAGTGGCAACTCAATGCCATGTCAGACTAGTGGCAACTCAATGCCAATGTCAGCTAGTGGCAACTCAATGCCATGTCAGACTAGTGGCAACTCAATGCCATGTCAGACTAGTGGCAACTCAATGCCATGTCAGACTAGTGGCAACTCAATGCCATGTCAGACTAGTGGCAACTCAATGCCATGTCAGACTAGTGGCAACTCAATGCCATGTCAGACTAGTGGCAACTCAATGCCATGTCAGACTAGTGGCAACTCAATGCCATGTCAGACTAGTGGCAACTCAATGCCATGTCAGACTAGTGGCAACTCAATGCCATGTCAGACTAGTGGCAACTCAATGCCATGTCAGACTAGTGGCAACTCAATGCCATGTCAGACTAGTGGCAACTCAATGCCATGTCAGGCTAGTGGCAACTCAATGCCATGTCAGACTAGTGGCAACTCAATGCCATGTCAGACTAGTGGCAACTCAATGCCATGTCAGACTAGTGGCAACTCAATGCCATGTCAGACTAGTGGCAACTCAATGCCATGTCAGGCTAGTGGCAACTCAATGCCATGTCAGACTAGTGGCAACTCAATGCCATGTCAGACTAGTGGCAACTCAATGCCATGTCAGACTAGTGGCAACTCAATGCCATGTCAGACTAAGTGGCAACTCAATGCCATGTCAGACTAGTGGCAACTCAATGCCATGTCAGACTAGTGGCAACTCAATGCCATGTCAGGCTAGTGGCAACTCAATGCCATGTCAGACTAGTGGCAACTCAATGCCATGTCAGGACTAGTGGCAACTCAATGCCATGTCAGACTAGTGGCAACTCAATGCCATGTCAGACTAGTGGCAACTCAATGCATGTCAGACTAGTGGCAACTCAATGCCATGTCAGGCTAGTGGCAACTCAATGCCATGTCAGACTAGTGGCAACTCCAATGCCATGTCAGACTAGTGGCAACTCAATGCCATGTCAGACTAGTGGCAACTCAATGCCATGTCAGACTAGTGGCAACTCAATGCCATGTCAGGCTAGTGGCAACTCAATGCCATGTCAGGCTAGTGGCAACTCAATGCCATGTCAGACTAGTGGCAACTCAATGCCATGTCAGACTAGTGGCAACTCAATGCCATGTCAGACTAGTGGCAACTCAATGCCATGTCAGACTAGTGGCAACTCAATGCCATGTCAGACTAGTGGCAACTCAATGCCATGTCAGACTAGTGGCAACTCAATGCCATGTCAGACTAGTGGCAACTCAATGCCATGTCAGACTAGTGGCAACTCAATGCCATGTCAGGCTAGTGGCAACTCAATGCCATGTCAGGACTAGTGGCAACTCAATGCCATGTCAGACTAGTGGCAACTCAATGCCATGTCAGACTAGTGGCAACTCAATGCCATGTCAGACTAGTGGCAACTCAATGCCATGTCAGGCTAGTGGCAACTCAATGCCATGTCAGACTAGTGGCAGCTCAATGCCATGTCAGACTAGTGGCAACTCAATGCCATGTCAGACTAGTGGCAGCTCAATGCCATGTCAGACTAGTGGCAACTCAATGCCATGTCAGGCTAGTGCAACTCAATGCCATGTCAGACTAGTGGCAACTCAATGCCATGTCAGGCTAGTGGCAACTCAATGCCATGTCAGACTAGTGCAACTCAATGCCATGTCAGACTAGTGGCAACTCAATGCCATGTCAGGCTAGTGGCAACTCAATGCCATGTCAGACTAGTGGCAACTCAATGCCATGTCAGGCTAGTGGCAACTCAATGCCATGTCAGACTAGTGGCAACTCAATGCCATGTCAGGCTAGTGCAACTCAATGCCATGTCAGACTAGTGGCAACTCAATGCCATGTCAGGCTAGTGGCAACTCAATGCCATGTCAGACTAGTGGCAACTCAATGCCATGTCAGACTAGTGGCAACTCAATGCCATGTCAGACTAGTGGCAACTCAATGCCATGTCAGGCTAGTAGCAACTCAATGCCATGTCAGACTAGTGGCAACTCAATGCCATGTCAGACTAGTAGAAACTCAATGCCATGTCAGACTAGTGGCAACTCAATGCCATGTCAGGCTAGTGGCAACTCAATGCCATGTCAGACTAGTGGCAACTCAATGCCATGTCAGGCTAGTGGCAACTCAATGCCATGTCAGACTAGTGGCAACTCAATGCCATGTCAGACTAGTGGCAACTCAATGCCATGTCAGACTAGTGGCAACTCAATGCCATGTCAGACTAGTGGCAACTCAATGCCATGTCAGACTAGTGGCAACTCAATGCCATGTCAGGCTAGTGGCAACTCAATGCCATGTCAGACTAGTGGCAACTCAATGCCATGTCAGACTAGTGGCAACTCAATGCCATGTCAGACTAGTAGCAACTCAATGCCATGTCAGGCTAGTGGCAACTCAATGCCATGTCAGACTAGTGGCAACTCAATGCCATGTCAGACTAGTGGCAACTCAATGCCATGTCAGGCTAGTGGCAACTCAATGCCATGTCAGGCTAGTGGCAACTCAATGCCATGTCAGGCTAGTGGCAACTCAATGCCATGTCAGACTAGTGGCAACTCAATGCCATGTCAGACTAGTGGCAACTCAATGCCATGTCAGACTAGTGGCAACTCAATGCCATGTCAGACTAGTGGCAACTCAATGCCATGTCAGACTAGTGGCAACTCAATGCCATGTCAGACTAGTGGCAACTCAATGCCATGTCAGGCTAGTGGCAACTCAATGCCATGTCAGACTAGTAGAAACTCAATGCCATGTCAGACTAGTGGCAACTCAATGCCATGTCAGGCTAGTGGCAACTCAATGCCATGTCAGACTAGTGGCAACTCAATGCCATGTCAGACTAGTGGCAACTCAATGCCATGTCAGGCTAGTGGCAACTCAATGCCATGTCAGACTAGTGGCAACTCAATGCCATGTCAGACTAGTGGCAACTCAATGCCATGTCAGACTAGTGGCAACTCAATGCCATGTCAGACTAGTGGCAACTCAATGCCATGTCAGACTAGTGGCAACTCAATGCCATGTCAGACTAGTGGCAACTCAATGCCATGTCAGGCTAGTGGCAACTCAATGCCATGTCAGACTAGTGGCAACTCAATGCCATGTCAGACTAGTGGCAACTCAATGCCATGTCAGACTAGTGGCAACTCAATGCCATGTCAGACTAGTGGCAACTCAATGTCATGTCAGACTAGTGGCAACTCAATGCCATGTCAGACTAGTGGCAACTCAATGCCATGTCAGACTAGTAGCAACTCAATGCCATGTCAGACTAGTGGCAACTCAATGCCATGTCAGACTAGTGGCAACTCAATGCCATGTCAGACTAGTGGCAACTCAATGCCATGTCAGACTAGTAGCAACTCAATGCCATGTCAGGCTAGTGGCAACTCAATGCCATGTCAGACTAGTGGCAACTCAATGCCATGTCAGACTAGTGGCAACTCAATGCCATGTCAGACTAGTGGCAACTCAATGCCATGTCAGACTAGTGGCAACTCAATGCCATGTCAGGCTAGTGGCAACTCAATGCCATGTCAGACTAGTGGCAACTCAATGCCATGTCAGACTAGTGGCAACTCAATGCCATGTCAGGCTAGTGGCAACTCAATGCCATGTCAGACTAGTGGCAACTCAATGCCATGTCAGACTAGTAGCAACTCAATGCCATGTCAGACTAGTAGGGGGGGGCGCCTCCATTTTTTTACTTTTTTACAAAAGCTTGTGGTTACCACTTTATAACTCCATAGATTCTGCAAACAAGTGTGGACTTGATATGTAGCTCAAAAGATAGGTCTCTCCGTGTGCTCTCTTTTGACACAAAAATATTTTTCATAAGTATTACTACGCCCAAGTTACTAGAGCTATATAAAGTGGGGGAACCTCAAAACCTGAATGCCCACATAAATATCTCCAGATTGCCAAGTGCTAGATAGTTGAAATCAGCACCAGTGGCTAGAGGAGGCCCTACTCTATGCAACAACTTGTTTCATTAGGTGCTAAAATGTAAGTACATGTCAAGCACCTGCTTGTTCATTAAAATTCCATAAAATTCCATTTTTACAACCACACACTTCTGGAGTGTTTTGTTTGAAATACAAATATTGGGTGGAGATTGTTTGCATGAAAGAGCAATAGTGGGTGGAGATTGTTTGCATGAAAGAGCAATAGTGGGTGGAGATTGTTTGCAGGAAAGAACAATAGTGGGTGGAGATTGTTTGCATGAAAGAGCAATAGTGGGTGGAGATTGTTTGCATGAAAGAGCAATAGTGGGTGGAGATTGTTAAAGAAAGAGCAATAGTGGGTGGAGATTGTTTGCATGAAAGAACAATAGTGGGTGGAGATTGTTTGCATGAAAAAGCAATAGTGGGTGGAGATTGTTTGCATGAAAGAGCAATAGTGGGTGGAGAATGTTTGTATGAAAGAACAATAGTGGGTGGAGATTGTTTGCATGAAAGAACAATAGTGGGTGGAGATTGTTTGCAGGAAAGAGCAATAGTGGATGGAGATTGTTTGCATGAAAGAGCAATAATGGGTGGAGATTGTTTGCATGAAAGAACAATAGTGGGTGGAGATTGTTAAAGAAAGAACAATAGTGGGTGGAGATTGTTTGCATGAAAGAGCAATAGTGGGTGGAGATTGTTTGCATGAAAGAGCAATAGTGGGTGGAGATTGTTTGCATGAAAGAGCAATAGTGGGTGGAGATTGTTTGCAAGAAAGAGCAATAGTGGGTGGAGATTGTTTGCATGAAAGAACAATAGTGGGTGGAGATTGTTTGCATGAAAGAACAATAGTGGGTGGAGATTGTTAAAGAAAGAACAATAGTGGGTGGAGATTGTTTGCATGAAAGAGCAATAGTGGGTGGAGATTGTTTGCATGAAAGAGCAATAGTGGGTGGAGATTGTTTGCAGGAAAGAGCAATAGTGGGTGGAGATTGTTTGTATGAACCAGCCTTCATACTGTGAACCAGCCTTCATACTGTGAACCAGCCTAATACTTTGAACCAGCCTAATACTGTGAACCAGCCTTCATACTGTGAACCAGCCTAATACTGTGAACCAGCCTTCATACTGTGAACCAGCCTAATACTGTGAACCAGCCTAATACTGTGAACCAGCCTAATACTATGAACCAGCCTAATACTGTGAACCAGCCTAATACTGTGAACCAGCCTAATACTGTGAACCAGCCTAATACTGTTAACCAGCCTAATACTGTGAACCAGCCTTCATACTGTGAACCAGCCTTCATACTTGTGAACCAGCCTAATACTGTGAACCAGCCTTCATACTGTGAACCAGCCTTCATACTGTGAACCAGCCTTCATACTGTGAACCAGCCTAATACTGTGAACCAGCCTTCATACTGTGAACCAGCCTTCATACTGTGAACCAGCCTTCATACTGTGAACCAGCCTAATACTGTGAACCAGCCTTCATACTGTGAACCAGCCTAATACTGTGAACCAGCCTTCATACTGTGAACCAGCCTTCATATGTGAACCAGCCTTCATATAGTGAACCAGCCTAATACTGTGAACCAGCCTTCATACTGTGAACCAGCCTAATACTGTGAACCAGCCTAATACTGTGAACCAGCCTTCATACTGTGAACCAGCCTAATACTGTGAACCAGCCTAATACTGTGAACCAGCCTAATACTGTGAACCAACCTTCATACTGTGAACCAGCCTAATACTGTGAACCAGCCTAATACTGTGAACCAGCCTAATACTGTGAACCAGCCTTCATACTGTGAACCAGCCTTCATACTGTGAACCAGCCTAATACTGTGAACCAGCCTTCATACTGTGAACCAGCCTTCAAACTGTGAACCAGCCTAATACTGTGAACCAGCCTAATAGTGTGAACCACAGCCTTCATACTGTGAACCAGCCTAATACTGTGAACCAGCCTAATACTGTGAACCAGCCTAATACTGTGAACCAGCCTAATACTGTGAACCAGCCTAATACTGTGAACCAGCCTAATACTGTGAACCAGCCTAATACTGTGAACCAGCCTACTACTGTGAACCAGCCTTCATACTGTGAACCAGCCTAATACTGTAAACCAGCCTAATACTGTCAACCAGCCTAATACTGTGAACCAGCCTAATACTGTGAACCAGCCTTCATACTGTGAACCAGCCTAATACTGTGAACCAGCCTTCATACTGTGAACCAGCCTAATACTGTGAACCAGCCTTCATGCTGTGAACCAGCCTAATACTGTGAACCAGCCTAATACTGTGAACCGGCCTAATACTGTGAACCAGCCCAATACTGTGAACCAGCCCAATACTGTGAACCAGCCCAATACTGTGAACCAGCCCAATACTGTGAACCAGCCCAATACTGTGAACCAGCCCAATACTGTGAACCAGCCTAATACTGTGAACCAGCCTAATACTGTGAACCAGCCTAATACTGTGAACCAGCCTAATACTGTGAACCAGCCTAATACTGTGAACCAGCCTAATACTGTGAACAAGCCTAATACTGTGAACCAGCCTAATACTGTGAACCAGCCTAATACTGTGAACCAGCCTAATACTGTGAACCAGCCTTCATACTGTGATCCAGCCTAATACTGTGAACCAGCCTTCATACTGTGATCCAGCCTAATACTGTAAACCAGCCTAATACTGAAAACCAGCCTTCATACTGTGATCCAGCCTAATACTGTGAACCAGCCTTCATACTGTGATCCAGCCTAATACTGTGAACCAGCCTAATACTGTGAACCAGCCTAATACTGTGAACCAGCCTAATACTGTGAACCAGCCTAATACTGTGAACCAGCCTAATACTGTGAACCAGCCTAATACTGTGAACAAGCCTTCATACTGTGATCCAGCCTAATACTGTGAACCAGCCTAATACTGTGATCCAGCCTAATACTGTAAACCAGCCTAATACTGTAAACCAGCCTAATACTGTGAACAAGCCTTCATACTGTGATCCAGCCTAATACTGTGAACCAGCCTAATACTGTGAACCAGCCTAATACTGTGAACCAGCCTAATACTGTGAACCAGTCTAATACTGTGAACCAGCCTTCATACTGTGATCCAGCCTAATACTGTGAACCAGCCTAATACTGTGAACCAGCCTAATACTGTGAACCAGCCTAATACTGTGAACCAGCCTAATACTGTGAACCAGCCTAATACTGTGAACCAGCCTAATACTGTGAACCAGCCTAATACTGTGAACCAGCCTAATACTGTGAACCAGCCTAATAATGTGAACCAGCCTAATACTGTGAACCAGCCTAATACTGTGAACCAGCCTAATACTGTGAACCAGCCTTCATACTGTGATCCAGCCTAATACTGTGAACCAGCCTAATACTGTGAACCAGCCTAATACTGTGAACCAGCCTAATACTGTGAACCAGCCTAATACTGTGAACCAGCCTAATACTGTGAACCAGCCTAATACTGTGAACCAGCCTAATACTGTGAACCAGCCTAATACTGTGAACCAGCCTTCATACTGTGATCCAGCCTAATACTGTGAACCAGCCTAATACTGTGAACCAGCCTAATACTGTGAACCAGCCTAATACTGTGAACCAGCCTAATAATAAGAGGGTGAGGAGGGGGCAAAGGAAAAATTGTCTGGTCCTCCCTTAATTAAACAGTAATTAATACTTATTTGTCAAGCAAGCATGTAATAGTGTTCACTTCTGTTAGGGAAGTGATGCAGGTATTGATTGCAAATCATACAATGTTATCAAACGAACAAAACTAACCTGACGTGGTAAATATATAATAGTTAATTATTAATTAGTGATAAATGAATTAGTGATAAATGTTTGTTAATTAGTTATTGTTTTTGTATTTTTTGTTGTTACATATTTTTTAGTTTATATATTATAATTATGGTGGGTATATATGGTACTGTGTAACTGTGTATATATTAATTATAATTATGGTGGGTGTGTCTGAGTTATATATGAATACATAGGTACTGTGTATACATTAAAAACACCTGATGAGCATAGACGGGTTATTTCGTTACAGGGGAGATGTTGGGTGAGTGGATGTCAGTACCCCACACCCTGTTCCTGTGAGGGCCAGGCATTGTGTCCATGCCACGCCCTGTTCCTTTGAGGGCCAGGCATTGTGTCCATGCCACGCCCTGTTCCTGTGAGGGCCAGACATTGTGTCCATGCCGGGGGGCGCAGTAGCTGTTTATTCCAGCACAGGGTGTGTGGGGACCCAGCACAGGGTGTGTGGGGACTCCCCCCCCCCCCCCCAGGATTTTCATTATGATGTCATATTATAATTGATGTCATATTATAATTAGTGCAACATTGACATTTTGCTAACATTATAGTAATTTGGAAGACATTGGAAGACAGAATTTTATAAAGCAGTACGTTTAGCAAGTGACTGAGTGTGGCAAATGTACGCTATACCCACATCAGTGGCTAACACTTTCAGGCTACATACATGTACTAGTATAGTGTGCTGAAAGTGGGCATTGAAAAAAACTAAGCTGGATACTTTTCTCTTCCTCCCCCCCCCAACCAAAAACCCTGCCATGAACCCCTGCAGCATGAAATATTTATTTGCCATACAAAACATGTGCTATACATAATATATACAAAGTGAATGTCTCCCTCCTCCCATCCTCCCCATCCTCCTCTCCCATCCCATCTTCCTCTCACTCCTCCGCTTCCCCCTCCTCCCTAAAATACATTGTTGGTTTGTCATAGAGACGACATGTGCACGCACCGATGCAGCTCACTTTAAGAGGTCCACTAAAGTGAGAAGTACATCAACAGGTTAGCATCCCTTCAGATCTAGCTAGTACAGGGTCTGTAAGTTATCTGTGGCAGGTCTAGTAACTAGCAAAGTGTCTGTGAGTTATCTGTGGTAGGTCTAGTAACTAGTGGAGTGTCTGTGAGTTATCTGTGGCAGGTCTAGTAACTAGTAAAGTGTCTGTGAGTTATCTGTGGTAGGTCTAGTAACTAGTAAAGTGTCTGTGAGTTATCTGTGGCAGGTCAGATGCACGAGAGTGAGCCGCTGGTGAAGCCGATGTCTATGCTGGATCAGTTTCAGAGAAGTTTGTGTCATGAACAAGCTTCAGTTTGGGACCGCAGACACACAAACACTTCTACACTGAGCTTGCTGTGGCTCACTGAACGCATATCTAATATGGAACAGTTCCTCGGAGTTCAAGGTAGTTATGAATAGGAATGTACGTACACATGCAGTTATTGTTACTATAAAATAACAATAGGTGGGAGTCAGCCCAAGGACTTATTGACGAGAGTTGCTTATTTGGAGATGAGATTGTTGGCAGTGGAGGGCCAGTCCCAGGAATACCAACGCACTAAGGTGGCGTAGTGCTTAGTCCAATACTAGTTCATAAATACTCACCCACACCTCAGGCAGTTTTGGTTCCAATTTTAGGATGCATTCGATTTTGTGGGACTAGTGATTTTATAAGAATCATCAACAATTGGTGGGGGGAGCAGTAGTAAGTGTTAAAAAAAAACTTGTGCTTAACTCTTTATAGCTGCATAGATTCTGCAAACTTCATGGTATGGACTTGATATATAGCTCAAGAGATAGGTCTCTCTGTGTGCTCTCTCTTGATACTAAAACATTTTTCATAGCTATAATACCTATAGCTAAGTTACTGGAGCTAAAGTGGGGGTACCTAAAAACCCGAGTGCCTGATTTGGGCAGTGCTAGAGAGCTGAAATTAGCACCAGTGGCAGAGGAAGCCCTACTCTATACGACGACTTGTTTCATTTGTGGTCAAGCGCGCGATTGGAAAAATAATTTTAACGAGATTCATTTTCCAAACCGCGTGCTTGACCACATCTCAAGTTTTAGCAACAAGTTGTTGTATAGAGCAGGACTTCCTCTAGCCACTAGCTAGGGCTAGGGCTAGCTAATTTCAGCTCTCTAGCACTTGGCAATCTGGAGGAAAATGTGTTCCAAAATCAGTCACTCGGGTTTTGAGGTTCCCTCCACTTTAGCTCCAGTAACTTGGCTATATTATAGCTATGAAGAATGTTTTTAGTATCAAAAGAGAGCACACAGAGAGACCTATCTTTTGAGCTACATATTAAGTCCATACCATGATGTGTGCAGAATCCATGCAGCTATAAAGAGGAAACCACACGTTTTTAAACATAATTTGTGGTTTTGCCGACCTTCAACACAATCGCTAGAGGTCATCAAGGGTCAACTGAACTAGTAGTGTTAACAGAACTAGGTCAACTCAGCTGGTCAGTATGAACAGAGCTAGAGGTCAACTCAGTGGTCAGTATGAGGTCAAGTAGAGGTCAACTCAGTGGTCAGTATGAGGTCAACTAGAGGTCAACTCAGTGGTCAGTATGAGGTCAACTCAGTGGTCAGTATGAGGTCAACTAGAGGTCAACTCAGCTGGTCAGTATGAGGTCAAGTAGGTCAACTCAGCTGGTCAGTATGAGGTCAACTAGAGGTCAACTCAGCTGGTCAGTATGAGGTCAAGTAGAGGTCAACTCAGTGGTCAGTATGAGGTCTACTAGAAGATCAACTCAGCTGGTCAGTATGAACAGAGCTAGAGGTCAACTCAGTGGTCAGTATGAGGTCAACTAGAGGTTGGTCAGTATGAGGTCAACTCAGCTGGTCAGTATGAGGTCAACTCAGCTGGAGTAAGAACACATAATGGAACAAATTGTTTGAAACATGCATATATGGCAATGCGATAACCACTGGAGAAACAAGTCAGTACTGCCAACTTAATTTGTCAATATTCTCATTTTGATGGAATTGGACAAATGAGTAGTTATGCATATCTAGAGAATAATCTAGAGAATATGCACAACAATGATATTGACTGCAGGTGGATCATTTATCAACTTCGCCTTCCTCTCTCACTGCCAGCTTTATAAAACATTGATGACAACATTAATGTACCTAGCAACCATATGTACCTAGCAACCATATATATATCACTAAGTTGGCCAAAAATGGATCAATATTGTGGGGAAATTTGGTAACTACGGGAATATTTTTATGTTCTTTGCCTTGTTACTTCCAATTACATATACTTAGCAGTTGTCCCCTGTGAACTAATCAAGTGAACTAATCAATCCTGAACTAATCAATCTTCCAGTGAAATAGGATTGCTCAGTTAATGTTGTATATATCAGTAATAGCCAAAGATTTTTTTGTAGGATATTAGGTGCCAAGTGTCAAGCCAGTCAGCCAAACCGATGGGGTCTATCAACCCTGCTCTGTTTTATTAACGTCTATCCATTCTTAGCTATCTATGACAATCCTTTCAGCCATCTATATATCTACTGACTACATCTATACTTACCTTGAAACACTATCGTCTACTTCATCACAAACAACAGCTCTTCTGAGATCTGCCATGTCCTCAGGAAGTACAGCATCATCTCCAAGGTATGTCTGCATCCCAGGATCTCCATTACTCTCCCCGTCTAAGAGGGCAAGTTGTCAAAAAGCAGCTTCGAAGCCTTGTCTCAGGCAAGCCAAAATGTCATCACCATGATTTTAACTTCGACCTCATGGTTACCTTGGTTACTACAAACTAAACTTTGCCGATTGCCTTTCCACTTTTTTTTGGCAAAATATTGCGTGAACGATTATGAAGGTCTATATGCGCTTATGGCAGTGAGAGGGTTAATTTAGGTAATGTAATATTGCATTTTCAACCAAATCCTTTATATATACACTCATACACTTGTGACCAGAATGATTTCCGATGTGAATATTCTGTTTGATTAAGTGATTATTGTTCTATATTGCAGCTTGGAAGCAAAAGTGTCCCAACTGGCAAGATGCAATAAACTTTTCATTATGCAGTGATTTGAGTGTTGTTCATGTGATAATGATTCTATATGGCCATGTGCTAATGCTTCAGACATCAAACTTGTTACAAAAACTCCCAAGTCTCTTGGTCTGGCGTTGCATTAGGTTCCAAGTCATTGTCATCAGAAATTCGCATGACTCTACACTCCTGCTTCCACACCTGACCTTTGTTGTCCAAAGTCCAGAGTTCTCCAAATGCACCTGTAGTGATGTGCTCGTACCGGCCTGGCAGTTTCCTCCAGAAACTGCCCTGCACGTTTCTCTCACTGATGTCATAGCGACATATAAGGTCTCCACTTGGTGTCAGGCCATATACACGATCATTAGTAGCTGCCAGCTCTTTTAATTTCTTCTTTGGAATTTTTATCCACTTCTTTCCCACCGGGAAGTCTGCTGTGACACCTCCACGAGCATACACATTGTATTCTTCATCGCAGGCCCACACCAGCCAGTCATCTGCACACACTGTAATATGCAGTAGTGCCCCCGGCTGGTCCTCAACAGGCACCCACGCTGGGGACATGCCTGTGCCTGGCTCACGTGCATGCACTCCAAATCGAAAATGTGGCACTCCAGAGGTATCGATCCCCCAGGCCACTTTCTTACCGCAAGCTACTGATTGCAGTTTTTTATCATGGAGTAATGTGCTGAGTTCTATGTAGTCAAAGGAGATGCCTTCGGGAAGCTCTGCAGTCATTCCCTGGCGTGACCACACCACATCTTTGGAAATTACCCATAAGCAGTTTGGGGAAGCTGCAATGAGTTCCACTGTTGACGGTACCTCCACTCTCTTTAGATTGTCTCCTGGGCTCAGGCAGTAAAGGTCGCCATCGTTCCTTACAAACCATAAAGCAGTTCCTCCAGCAGTGACTCGCGACCAAGAGTTGAACTGGAAGATGCCATCTTTACAAGCCGGAGTGTAGTGGTAACCTGTGGCCCCTCTCCTGCACCAGTAGAGTTCGTGACCTGCCTCCAGGATAACCACACCAGCAAGTGATGACGCCGACAAGATGATGGCTTGGTGATGCACAGGCAAGCTTACTAAGGAAGATACTGCCACAGAGAGACGGTGGCTGCCATCTACACTCATGACTTGAAGTAGCGAGCTGATGGGTGAGGATACTTGAGGGGCTTTGTCAATAACTACCTCCCACCAAGGACCACGCCCCCCAGGTTTAGCGAGGTTGATGCCTGTACGAAACCCCACAGCCCCTTCCTCACTGATTCCCCATACCACTCCATCTTTTGTCAAGCTCACTGCAGCCATCTTGGCAGTTTTGAGTTCAGCCCACTTCTTACCACTGGGTGATGAAGGAGTGATGCCATCGCGGAAGTAGACTTTGTTGTCTTGGCTCAGTGCCCACACTGCACACTTGCAACACGTAATGGATGAGAAGTTGGTCCCAAATCCTACTTCTTGCCATACTTTGCCTTCAGGGTTTCTCTCCTCCACCCCCTTGCGAAAGAGCACACGGTTGTCAATGGTGATGGCCCACACAGCATTTTCATCCACTGTGAGGTATTTAATCTTATGTGCTACACTTGAGTTTTTGGTGATGTTTTTCCAATTGCTTCCAGCAGGATTCATCCCAATACCAAGTCTGACATAAGCATTCTGATGGTAAGTGCCCCACACAACACGACCTGAAGAACAAGAGGCCACTTGATACATACACTTCTTGACTGGTTGCCAATCTCTGCCATAACTATTGATTGTAGTGCAATACACTCTCCCTCTGGAATTGACCACCCAGAGAAGCAAATCTGACAAGCAGACACATCGCAAGGCGTGACGTCCTGGATATCGAACAGACAGCCATGAGTCCCAGGTGTGCCTGTCAGAAGTTTTCTCACTTGATGCAGTCACCTCTGTCTCCTGGCATTCACACAACTGAGGCGATACAAAGGGCAAAGTGGTAGTAGAGTTGGAAGCCTCCAATGGACTAAGGGAGGCGGGTTGTGCTGGAGACAGGGCAGTGTTTTTGACCAAGTTTCCACAGAGCTGGTAAAAGTCGTCGACAACCTGAGACTCAAACATCTCCACTCCACCGACATTCTCTTGCTCACTTTCATGAGAAGAATCTGAAGCCTCGAACGTCTGATGATCCTTCAAGTATAATGGTTTCTTTTTGTTGACCTTGATCCATGAAGACGCTGCACGACGAGCAGATGTTCGAGGACGTAGAGGAGGTACGAGAGATTCGGGAGAAGGCGCGCGCCTAGATCTGTCTGCAGTGGTTCCTGTTTCTAAAGTTTCTTCGTCCTGAAGGGGATCTGATAGAGCAGGCTGTAAGACAGAGTGTTGCTTACCGGAATGATCCAACTCACCAGGTTCATCACTCATGTCACTGCCATGCTCTTCATCAGTATCTTGATACAAAGGATTATCCTCTGCAGTACCGCTACATTCAGGTGGGGGTGTGGTCTTAGCACAGGCTACACGCTCTTCACCATCTGCTTCCTTCTCATTCCCTTTGCCTATCTTCTTTTCTCCTTCATTTGCTTCGTCATCTTCTCGATCTACATTCATGTCCTCTACATTCTTATACACTTCACTTGTCTTCTCCTCTTCTGCTGCCTTCTCTTCTTCAGCCGTCTTCCTTACTTCTGCTGCCTTCTCCTCTTCAGTTGTCTTCCTCACTTCCACTGCCTCCCCCTCTTCAGCTGCTTCCTTGTCTGTCTCACTTACTTCTGAAACAAACACTATTTTGTTTAAAAAAGTCTGTCCACTTTCATTGTCAATCAATGTACCATTTCTTGGACATTGATCAGCGGTAATGACAATTTGTGGACCAGAAGGCTCAGTACTCTCCATCTTCACTTGGCTATTTGTAACATCTTCATATTTCAGTTCAGAAGTTAAGTCGACATCGATGATGTTATTTATGACTTGTTCATCACCAGATGGTTGTTGTTGTCCTGTACTTAATTCTGAGGCATCACAAGCAACTTCTGCTTCCGCGGCATCAACACTCACTATGTCTGTTAACATCTCCATGGAAACTGATCTGGAGCCTATAAAAATAACAACACAAAATTGAGTTGAATAAACAATTCCCCATGAAAAAACAGTCGTAACTAAAATTGCACTACATACTTACTGGCAGCAGAGGACAGTTTCTTTCCTTTAGCCCTCCTCTTCTTCTTCCTGCTGGGCTTGTTATCCACTAACACGTCCTCCCCAGCTGCTTGTAACATGCGCATTCGTCTTGATTGCTCTTTATCCGTCAGGGGAACTTTAAATACTTCTTTGGGGGTGCCTGTGCCAGATAGAACCTCTACTGCTGTTGGTGAGCATATTAGATCTGTTCTGGAAAAAGGTAACGTGCTTTCTTCACCTGCCTTCTCCTCTTCCACTGTCTTGCCCTCTTCAGCTTCCTTCATCTTTTCACCTGCCTTCTCCTCTTCCACTGTCTTTCCCTCTTCAGCTTCCTTCATCTCTTCAGCTGCCTTCATCTCTCCAGCTGCCTTCATCTCTTCAGCTGCCTTCATCTCTTCAGCTGTCTTTATCTCTTCACCTGCTTCACCTGTCTTCATCTCTTCACCTGTCTTCATCTCTTCAGCTTCCTTCATCTCTTCAGCTGCCTTCATCTCTTCAGTTGTCTTCATCTCTTCACCTGTCTTCATCTCTTCAGTTTCCTTCATCTCTTCAGCTTCCTTCATCTCTTCAGCTTCCTTCATCTCTTCAGTTGCCTTCATCTCTTCATCTGTCTTCCCCACTTCCATTGCCTTCTCCTCTTCCACTGCCTCCATGTCTTCAGCCATCTTCCCCTCTTTCTTGTCTCCACCTGAGACGCTCAACTTGGGCAGATCATGTGTCTGAGAAAATTGGTTTGAAAGATATTGATCAGCTCTTGTGTTAATAGTACCGCTGCTTGCTAGCTTTGGTGACGTCTCACTGGCTTGCTTCAATGATATCTGCTCCTTATCACATGAAGCTGGTGTTTCTTCCTGATAAACATCTCTTGACAGGTTCTCCATGCTAATAAAGCATGAACTGGACATGAGAGGCTTCTTCAAGGTGACCGGCACATAAGAGTGGTGCACTGCAACTCTCACTATCGACCTGCCAGAGGAAGTGGACAAGAGGATGTATAAGAAACCCCCAGAAATGGACACTGATGTCACGAAGTCCTGGAAAGTACTGGCTCCAACCAAAACTCCATTCACTGGGTCCAGGACAAGCACAGTGTCTTCATGATAGGTCACAACAAATCTCCCCTCTAACCAAGGATACAGAGTTGTAAATTGCCATGAGGGGGAATATTGAAGGTGCAAGGTCGGCACAGAGGTCACTGTCAGAGCTGGCAGCCGATGGTTGGACAAAACTTCCTTGAATGCCATGGTGTTAAGGACCTGCATAATTAATTAAGACATGAAATCACTACAGATGTTCTATCATCCACGCCAAATATTACATTTCCATGCTTGTCTGCAGTCCACAACCTCATGCCAGGTCTTGACAGCAACACAGAGTCACTGTTGTGGATGTAGCTTCCTCCATACCTTCCAGCCTTGCGCTCCTTCCTGCCCACCTAAGAAGAGACACACATCAGCATGAGCATGAGCATCATCATATTCTGACATCACATGCCTTCAGTACCTGATTCAACTTGTGAGTGACAGTGTCCAGGACAAAGGCTCTGTCTAATGTAGAGACAAGAAGGCCATTCTTGTCAGTGGAAAGCTGCACTACTCCACTGCCATACTGCTCGGGGTAGAGTGCAACATGATTCATCACACGCTCACTAAACTTCACATTGAATTGGACCAATCTTCCAGAGTTGAAGCCACAATACACATCATCTCCATTGTGACTCCATTCCAAGCTAGTCACAGGTAGACAACTCTTCTCTTGCACCCGGCACCTGTTGGACTAGAGGAGCAAAGTTGTATGAGATGTGTTCTATTGCAAAGCTGAACATAGTTTTACCATGGCTTTTGAAATCCTCTCTACGCGAATGAAACCATGTGAGGTCCCATAAGCAAAGTAATCTCGAACAGGGTTCAACTTGATCACAGTGATAGCATATCCCTTGAATTCCTGGAGTATTTTAAAACAAATTATAACAGCATCAGATACATAAGTCTCCATGCAAGTTAGCAAGAGAGAATTATTTCATCACTTGAAGGGCAAGTTCAGCTCATGTAGTGCAGTGTAGAGTTCAATATAATCATCGATATAATTAATTGTAAGTCTGCGTGTGTGTATGCGTCCGGCTACAGTTCTGAAGCCAGGAGGCTCAAGTTTATCAGGAAGGTGTATTTTTACACTGGAACGGACATGGGCTTTGTTGCGTTGGGTAACATTAAACTCCAGACTAACTGGAAGCCATTGTTCACAAAAACAGGTTGTGAATGTCAGCCATTTTGAAAGGAACGGACATGGGCTTTGTCATGACATGCATGATGATAGCACACGGATAATGCTCCATGGCAACACGATTACTAAATTAAATAACTACGCTATATGTTGTAGACCTCACTTCATACATATACGTTATTACATTGATACGGGGAAATATCACGAGTCTGTGGCTAGTATTTCCACGAGTGCCGCAGGCACGAGTGAAAATACCGGCCAATCAGACGAGTGATATTTCACCGTATCAATTTAATAATGTATTTATCATGGGACTGAGGATGCGCAAACCTTTACTGAGCATGCGCATATCGGGTAGGTAATAACAAGTAGGTAATAACAAGTAGGTAATAACAAGTAGGTAATAACAAGTACGCGATATGGTAAAATATCACAGTAGTTCTATTTGTACTATTCTCTATGAGTGGAGTAGATAGCTACATGATAATAACAGTTATCTAGCGAGGCTGCTTTTACTCTCGAAGAAGAACATCGCAGTTACTGAAATGGCGATATTTACAGACTGGTTCTGACAATATTTTTTAAAGTAGGTATCTACTCTATAATATATTTTTGTTCCAATTATATTCTTTTTCCTCGGCAGTTGTTCCACTCATTTGTAAGTGGTGAGCGATGGCCAACGAAACTCAACAGAACAATTATAGGAACATTTTGTGTTTCTTTCCCAGGGCAACGCCTGGCTCCGCTGCTAGTAATCTACAATCTCTCCAATTTACCACAGGCCTGCTAGTAATCTACATACATGCATAATATGTCCAATTTACCTCAGGCCTGCTAGTAATCTACAAACATTATAATGTGTTCAATTTTTCATGGGCTTGCTAATATCAAGGGCCGAGGCTTGGGGATCAGGGGTAATTAGGAGCCAATGCATTAGGTCTCGGAGGTTGTCCAAATGTTGCTACTATTAATCAACATTCTCGGAGGTTCAAGTGTTGCTACTATTAATCAACATTCTTGGAGGTTCAAGTGTTGCTACTATTAATCAACATTCTTGGAGGTTCAAGTGTTGCTACTATTAATCAACATTCTTGGAGGTGCAAGTGTTGCTACTATTAATCAACATTCTTGGAGGTCAAGTGTTGCTACTATTAATCAACATTCTTGGAGGTTCAAGTGTTGCTACTATTAATCAACATTCTTGGAGGTTCAAGTGTTGCTACTTATCAATCAACATTCTTGGAGGTTCAAGTATTGCTACTATTAATCAACATTCTTGGAGATTCAAGTGTTGCTACTATTAATCAACATTCTTGGAGGTTCAAGTGTTGCTACTATTAATCAACATTCTTGGAGGTTCAAGTGTTGCTATTAATCAACATTCTTGGAGGTTCAAGTGTTGCTACTTATCAATCAACATTCTTGGAGGTTCAAGTATTGCTACTATTAATCAACATTCTTGGAGATTCAAGTGTTGCTACTATTAATCAACATTCTTGGAGGTTCAAGTGTTGCTACTATTAATCAACATTCTTGGAGGTTCAAGTGTTGCTACTATTAATCAACATTCTTGGAGGTTCAAGTGTTGCTACTATTAATCAACATTCTTGGAGGTTCAAGTGTTGCTATTAATCAACATTCTTGGAGGTTCAAGTGTTGCTACTATTAATCAACATTCTTGGAGGTTCAAGTGTTGCTATTAATCAACATTCTTGGAGGTTCAAGTGTTGCTACTATTAATCAACATTCTTGGAGGTTCAAGTGTTGCTATTAATCAACATTCTTGGAGGTTCAAGTGTTGCTACTATTAATCAACATTCTTGGAGGTTCAAGTGTTGCTACTATTAATCAACATTCTTCTTATAAGTTTCTAAAGTGAGTAGCCGCCGCAGGAGCTGGGAAAGAGGCCCAGAGGGCCTTAGAAGTAACAATAATAATAATAATAATAATAATAATAATAATAATAATAATAATAATAATAATAATAATAATAATAATAATAATAATAATAGGAATAATAATAATAGGAATAATAACACAGTAAGAAATTCTTATTTTTGTGGCTCAGAATAGAATATCCCCCTCAATCTTATTATAGGCTCAAGATATAGGCACACTAGGTACAAATATTGTCTAATTCTATTGAGGGAGAAGCAGATCATTTTTGTACTTTTTAAAAAAACATGTAATTGCTTCATCGATTTTCAATAATCTGTCTCACAGTTTTGTTGACCAGTCACCAGGGTATGGGACTGGGGACTGGTTGTCCTGGCATGGGGTATGGGACTGGGGAATGGTTGTCCTGGCATGGGGTATGGGACTGGGGACTGGTTGTCCTGGCATGGGGTATGGGACAGGGGACTGGTTGTCCTGGCATGGGGTATGGGACTGGTGACTGGTTGTCCTGGCATGGGGTATGAGACTGGTGACTGGTTGTCCTGGCATGGGGTATGGGACTGGTGACTGGTTGTCCTGGCATGGGGTATGGGACTGGTGATCCTGGCATGGGGTATGAGACTGGTGACTGGTTGTCCTGGCATGGGGTATGAGACTAGTGACTGGTTGTCCTGGCATGGGGTATGGGACTGGCATTGGGCACTGCCCACTCCCACCAGCATGCTGCCCACTCCCACCAGCATGATGCCCACTCCCACCAGCATGCTGCCCACTCCCACCAGCATGATGCCCACTCCCACCAGCATGCAGCCCACTCCCACCAGCATGCTGCCCACTCCCACCAGCATGATGCCCACTCCCACCAGCATGCAGCCCACTCCCACCAGCATGCAGCCCACTCCCACCAGCATGCAGCCCACTCCCACCAGCATGCTGCCCACTCCCACCAGCATGCAGCCCACTCCCACCAGCATGCAGCCCACTCCCACCAGCATGCTGCCCACTCCCACCAGCATGCAGCCCACTCCCACCAGCATGCAGCCCACTCCCACCAGCATGCAGCCCACTCCCACCAGCATGCTGCCCACTCCCACCAGCATGCTGCCCACTCCCACCAGCATGCAGCCCACTCCCACCAGCATGCTGCCCACTCCCACCAGCATGCAGCCCACTCCCACCAGCATGCTGCCCACACCCACCAGCATGCAGCTCACTCCAAACATGTTTTAGTGGCTGGAAGCAAAAGGCTACTACAAACTTTGTGCATGTCAGTACTGTATCCGGAGGAGTTCCGTGAAACCATATGGAGCTCTCATTTCTGAAACATTATTTATGATGGTCTAACATTCCTTTCAATCTCTTCAACTTTGTTGGTTTGCCTCGGAATAAAACAGCACAACTGACCTGGTTTTTGTGCACCTCCTGACAGCTTTTGGTGCAGCAGCCTAGCCTTGCAAGCCAGGCTGTTTGGTGTAGCAGGCTAGCCTTGCAAGCCAGGCTGTTTGGTGCAGCAGCCTAGCCTTGCAAGCCAGGCTGTTTGGTGCAGCAGGCTAGCCTTGCAAGGCTGTTTGGTGTAGCAGGCTAGCCTTGCAAGCCAGGCTGTTTGGTGCAGCAGCCTCAAGCCAGGCTGTTTGGTGTAGCAGGCTAGCCTTGCAAGGCTGTTTGGTGTAGCAGCCTAGCCTTGCATAGGGAATTGCTACAGAACAGTCTAGAAAAGGACCAGGCTCGATAGACTGTTTTGTCATTTGCAAACCCCGTTATAAAATCCTGCACCCCCACTGTTCTAAAATCCAGCACCCCCTACTGCATATACTAATTAGGCTTAGTGTGTAATTAGGCTTAGTGTGTGTGGGTTTATTTCTTGATGAATCTCATTATAGCACTTCCTGAAGTAGAGCAGCCAGGTGGCCATGGCTTCTTTAAGAAGATAGTCTTCACTGGAATTCAATTAAATGTTTCTGCTTGTTTGTGCATCCTCTCACTTATTTGAACCTCATGAACCTCGATGATCTGGATCCTCGATGATCTGGATTCTGGATCTTCGATTATCTGGATCCTCCATTTTCTGGATCCTCGATTATCTGGATCCTTGATTATCTGGATCCTTGATTATCTGGATCCTCGATTATTTGGATCCTCCATTATCTGGTCAAGGGTCAGGATTCTGGTGTGTACGTATGCTTCTAGCTAGCGAAGGAATATGACGGGCCAAGCTAGTCTGACATACATGTAGCTTCTCTGTCACGATCAAAGTGCAAACGAAGAGCTCTTAACTATCAATGACAAAATGAGCATCATCGAGCTCACACAAAGTCTTAGCTGAAGATGGCGTTGGCAAGACAATCTACAATATCAAGGAAGATAAAGAGAAGATTCTTCCACTTCCACGGAAGATGTCTGACGCGAGCGTGGATCAGAAAACAAAGGCAATGAGGCATGGGCATCATATAGAGCATGACATGGCTGTGTACATGTGTCTCAAGGCAAAGAGATTGCGTAGGCCTATCTCTGGAGTTGCATGGTGAAGAAGAGGACTTCTCGGGCAGCACAGGGCAGGAGTTGCATGGTGAAGAAGAGGACTTCTCTGGCAGCACAGGGCAGGAGTTGCATGGTGAAGAAGAGGACTTCTCTTGCAGCACAGGGCAGGAGTTGCATGGTGAAGAAGAGGACTTCTCTGGCAGCACAGGGCAGGAGTTGCATGGTGAAGAAGAGGACTTCTCTGGCAGCACAGGGCAGGAGTTGCATGGTGAAGAAGAGGACTTCTCTGGCAGCACAGGGCAAGAGTTGCATGGTGAAGAAGAGGACTTCTCTGGCAGCACAGGGCAGGAGTTGCATGGTGAAGAAGAGGACTTCTCTGGCAGCACAGGGCAGGAGTTGCATGGTGAAGAAGAGGACTTCTCTGGCAGCACAGGGCAAGAGTTGCATGGTGAAGAAGAGGACTTCTCTGGCAGCACAGGGCAGGAGTTGCATGGTGAAGAAGAGGACTTCTCGGGCAGCACAGGGCAGGAGTTGCATGGTGAAGAAGAGGACTTCTCGGGCAGCGCAGGGCGTGGGAAGAGACATCGAGTTCGTAATTTGTCACTTCAAGGTGAGAAATTATCGGCAGATGAGCAGGCCACTTTCATCTCCTTCTCTGGTGAAGAGCAACTTCCTCATACTAATTGATGGAATGGAATGAACTTTCACCGAAAAATACACTTCCCCCGTCTTTTGAAAATCAGCTGATGGGAGGAAGAAGAGCTAAGAGAGAGTAGCAACAAGTGCTCGTACAGGCACACCACATGACCTCTCCAGCCCACCAGTGCTGGTACAGGCACATCACATTACCTCTCCAGCCCACCAGTGCTGGTACAGGCACACCACATTACCTCTCCAGTGCACCAGTGCTCGTACAGACACATCACATTACCTCTCCAGTGCACCAGTGCTCGTACAGACACATCACATTACCTCTAGTGCACCAGTGCTCGTACAGGCACACCACATTACCTCTCCAGCCCACCAGTGCTCGTACAGGCACATCACATTACCTCTCCAGCCCACCAGTGCTGGTACAGGCACACCACATTACCTCTCCAGCCCACCAGTGCTGGTATAGGCACACCACATTACCTCTGCAGTGCACCAGTGCTCGTACAGGCACACCACATTACCTCTCCAGCACACCAGTGCTGGTACAGGCACACCACATTACCTCTCCAGTGCACTAGTGCTGGTACAGACACACCACATTACCTCTCCAGTGCACCAGTGCTCGTACAGGCACACCACATTACCTCTCCAGTGCACCAGTGCTGGTACAGACACACCACATTACCTCTCCAGTGCACCAGTGCTCGTACAGACACATCACATTACCTCTCCAGTGCACCAGTGCTCGTACAGGCACACCACATTACCTCTCCAGCCCACCAGTACTCGTGCAACAGGCACTACCAGTTCATTGGCATTGGCAAAGCAAAGTGTCCTAGTAGATGTTCAGACATTTCCAGAACTTGTTACCTGTGCAGCGTCATGGCCAGAAGTTGCACAGATGTCCTGTCAGGATTTCACACGTGATTCCTGATATACGAGAAGAAATGGTTGAGAAGGCTCCTGATAGAAGAAGAGATGGCATGTCTGTTTTAGATTTTCTGAAGTTAGTGGATATGAAGGTTGTGGCAGATCTTGTTGTAGAGTAGTGGGTGAAGTAGAGGAATCTCAACAGCTATCCAGCCCCATCAGGCCAGGTGCCAGTGAAGAACAAGATGCTGCTGTTGAAAATGGTGATGTGAGCAAACTCATCGATGATTTTCAGGAGTTCAGATATGTAGCATGGTGAAGATGAGCTCTGTTCCTGGCCAAGCAGTGAGCTAGGATATGTAGCACGGTGAAGATGTTCCTGACCAAGCAGTGAGCTAGGATATGAGCATGATGAAGATGAGCTCTGTTCCTGGCCAAGCAGTGAGCTAGGATATGTAGCATGGTGAAGATGAGCTCTGTTCCTGGCCAAGCAGTGAGCTAGGATATGTGGCATGGTGAAGATGAGCTCTGTTCCTGGCCAAGCAGTGAGCTAGGATATGTAGCATGGTGAAGATGTTCCTGGCCAAGCAGTGAGCTAGGATATGCATGGTGAAGATGAGCTCTGTTCCTGGCCAAGCAGTGAGCTAGGATATGTGGCATGGTGAAGATGAGTTCTGTTCCTGGCCAAGCAGTGAGCTAGGGTATGTAGCATGGTGAAGATGTTCCTGGCCAAGCAGTGAGCTGGGATATGTAGCATGGTGGAGATGAGCTCTGTTCTTGCCCAAGCAGTGAACTAGGATATGCATGGTGAAGATGTTCCTGGCCAGGCAGTGAGCTAGGATATGTAGCATGGTGAAGATGCTCCTGGCCAAGCAGTGGCTAGGATATGTGGCATGGTGAAGATGTTCCTGGCCAAGCAGTGAGCTAGGATATGTGGCATGGTGAAGATGTTCCTGGCCATGCAGTGAGCTAGGATATGAGCATGATGAAGATGAGCTCTGTTCCTGGCCAAGCAGTGAGCTAGGATATGAGCATGATGAAGATGAGTTCTGTTCCTGGCCAAGCAGTGAGCTAGGATATGTGGCATGGTGAAGATGTTCCTGGCCAAGCAGTGAGCTAGGATATGTAGCATGGTGAAGATGCTCCTGGCCAAGCAGTGAGCTAGGATATGTAGCATGGTGAAGATGCTCCTGGCCAAGCAGTGAGCTAGCATGGTGAAGATGTTCCTGGCCAAGCAGTGAGCTAGGATATGTAGCATGGTGAAGATGTTCCTGGCCTAGCAGTGAGCTAGGATATGCATGGTGAAGATGAGCTCTGTTCCAGTGAGCTAGGATATGTAGCATGGTGAAGATGTTCCTGGCCAAGCAGTGAGCTACATGTAGGATATGCATGGTGAAGATGAGCTCTGTTCCTGGCCAAGCAGTGAGCTAGGATATGTAGCATGATGAAGATGAGCTCTGTTCCTGGCCAAGCAGTGAGCTAGGATATGTAGCATGGTGAAGATGCTCCTGGCCAAGCAGTGAGCTAGGATATGCATGGTGAAGATGAGCTCTGTTCCTGGCCAAGCAGTGAGCTAGGATATGTAGCATGGTGAAGATGTTCCTGGCCAAGCAGTGAGCTACATGTAGGATATGCATGGTGAAGATGAGCTCCTGGCCAAGCAGTGAGCTAGGATATGTAGCATGGTGAAGATGAGCTCTGTTCCTGGCCAAGCAGTGAGCCATGGTGAAGATGAGCTCTGTTCCTGGCCAAGCAGTGAGCTAGGATATGTAGCATGGTGAAGATGTTACTGGCCAAGCAGTGAGCTAGGATATGCATAGTGAAGATGAGCTCTGTTCCTGGCCAAGCAGTGAGCTAGGATATGTAGCATGGTGAAGATGTTCCTGGCCTAGCAGTGAGCTAGGATATGCATGGTGAAGATGAGCTCTGTTCCAGTGAGCTAGGATATGTAGCATGGTGAAGATGTTCCTGGCCAAGCAGTGAGCTACATGTAGGATATGCATGGTGAAGATGAGCTCTGTTCCTGGCCAAGCAGTGAGCTAGGATATGTAGCATGATGAAGATGAGCTCTGTTCCTGGCCAAGCAGTGAGCTAGGATATGTAGCATGGTGAAGATGCTCCTGGCCAAGCAGTGAGCTAGGATATGCATGGTGAAGATGAGCTCTGTTCCTGGCCAAGCAGTGAGCTAGGATATGTAGCATGGTGAAGATGTTCCTGGCCAAGCAGTGAGCTACATGTAGGATATGCATGGTGAAGATGAGCTCCTGGCCAAGCAGTGAGCTAGGATATGTAGCATGGTGAAGATGAGCTCTGTTCCTGGCCAAGCAGTGAGCCATGGTGAAGATGAGCTCTGTTCCTGGCCAAGCAGTGAGCTAGGATATGTAGCATGGTGAAGATGTTACTGGCCAAGCAGTGAGCTAGGATATGCATGGTGAAGATGAGCTCTGTTCCTGGCCAAGCAGTGAGCTAGGATATGTAGCATGGTGAAGATGAGCTCTGTTCCTGACCAAGCAGTGAGCTAGGATATGAGCATGGTGAAGATGAGCTCTGTTCCTGGCCAAGCTGTGCTGCCAATGGCTTCCAGTTAATGTCAGATGAAGTCTCTACTTGCCTCACAAGCAGAGTACAGCAGGACAATGAGGATGAAGTTTGCTACTTGGAATGAGTGAAGTCTTTCCACTAACACAGACAGCTGCAGCTCATATGCTGGGGAAATGTCTTAGATTCCTTGAACATCTGTCAGAAGTAATCAGCAGAACATGTGCTTAGAGAAGCCTGTGCCTTAGCAGTGCATCATCAAGAACAGTCATGGAAGCAAAGAGCTTGTAGCCGTGCTCTCCAGTACATCAGAGGATTAATACACACCCATGTTCTCATACGAGATATTCATTAAAATAGCACCTTGTCCTGTGTGTGCGTGTAGTTAGGGACTTGTAAGCCTTTTCAAAGATGGCACACAATGCATTTCATAGCAGAACTTCATGTACATGTATGTATAGAGCAAACTAATTGTTAAGACAGTTTCCAAAAGTAAATAAGGATGCACTATCTTTGTCTGGCAATGATGTGTAGGTGGTGGGCATTTCCTAGAGCACCTGTAGACCACAGCCCTCTTGGATCACATAGAACTTTCATCATCGCCATTACATCATCATTACTACATTATTATTTAATTGTTGTTATTGTTTTTTTCCTTCTGCTTCCCATTTATGGCTGACGAGCTGGGCCACCTGGCCGGCCTGCTCCTGGGCCACCTGGCCGGCCAGCTCCTGGGCCACCTGGCCGGCCAGAACCTCCTGGGCCACCTGGCTGGCCAGAACCTCCTGGGCCACCTGGCTGGCCAGCTCCTGGGCCTCCTGGGCCACCTGGCTGGCCAGCTCCTGGTCCACCCACTGTAGTTGCACTCAAGCCATCGCACTCTGCCAGTGCATTGGTCTGCCTAAGTTGGTCCAGTGTATTGGTCTGCACCAGCCAAACAGCAGCTGTTTGGCCCGTGCAGACAAACTCACTGGACCAACTCAGGCAGACAAACTCACTGGACCAACTCAGGCAGACCAATGCACTGGACCAACTCAGGCAGACCAATGCACTGGACCAACTCATGTAGACCAATGCACTGGACCAACTCAGGCAGACCAATGCACTGGACCAATTCGGGCATAGCTGTTGCACTGGACCAACTCAGGCAGACCAATGCACTGGACCAATTCGGGCATAGCTGTTGGTAGTTGCTAGCCATGGCCACTTCAGCTATTGGTGGCCCACAAGTGAGCAGAGCTGACAAATGAAACACAGTGTTGATATGGCAGACGACATTGTTGCACTTGTAGTTGTGTAGTGGACAACCCACACCAACAATGCCCGGGCCTGGCATCAATGCTGACCTACACACCAAAACAACACATCTCTAACACTTACCATTCAAAGGCTACCTAATTAGGAAGTATACAAGCTGATCGGACTACTAGGATCAGACACGCCTGCCAGCGCCAGTCCAGGCTCACCTGCCAGTGCCAGTGCCAGGCACACCTGCCAGTGCCAGTGCCAGGCACACCTGCCAGTGCCAGTGCCAGGCTCACCTGCCAATGCCAGTGCCAGTGCCAGGCTCACCTGCCAGTGCCAGTCCAGGCTCACCTGGTGCCAGGCACACCTGCCAGTGCCAGTGCCAGGCACACCTGCCAATGCCAGTGCCAGTGCCAGGCTCACCTGCCAGTGCCAGTGCCAGGCACACCTGCCAGTGCCAGGCACACCTGCCAGTGCCAGTGCCAGTGCCAGGCTCACCTGCCAGTGCCAGTGCCAGGCACACCTGCCAGTGCCAGTGCCAGTGCCAGTGCCAGGCTCACCTGCCAGTGCCAGTGCCAGGCACACCTGCCAGTGCCAGTGCCAGGCACACCTGCCAGTGCCAGTGCCAGGCACACCTGCCAGTGCCAGTGCCAGGCACACCTGCCAGTGCCAGTGCCAGGCTCATCTGCCAGTGCCAGTGCCAGGCACACCTGCCAGTGCCTGCCAGTGCCAGTCCAGGTGAGAGCAGGGGTCCAAGAAGGAGTGAACCGCTGCAGGAGATATTAGAGCATGGGTTCAAGAAGGAGTGAACCCCTGCAGGAGATATCAGAGCAGGGGTTCAAGAAGGAGTGAACCCCTGCAGGAGATATCAGAGCAGGGGTTCAAGAAGGAGTGAACCCCTGCAGGAGATATCAGAGCAGGGGTCCAAGAAGGAGTGAACCCCTGCAGGTGATATCAGAGCAGGGATCCAAGAAAGAGTGAACCCTGCTTATTACTTCATTAATTGGCAAGCAGAGTGAGTCTATGCAGGAGAGTTCGCGGAAGGTTTGTTGCTGGCATAGTCATGTCCTTCTGATGCCGAGGGATGTGAGTTGTCTGCCCACCATCCCGGATGCAACGTACCCATCATCCCAACCTTCTTCCCGCCCATCTTCCCTCCCACGAACATTGAAGTCAACACAATGTTTCTGGAAAAAATGATCTTTTGGGTCTGCATCTGCAGCAAAACAAAGACACAATTTCTTGTCCCTCTCTCGTGTCTTGGAGTTGTTTAGTAATTAACTGCAAGGAGCTTGTTCTTCTTTACCCCTAAATCTGGAGAGTTGATGTAATGAGGGCCCACAGCGAGGGGGGAGGGGGGAGGGGGGGGGGGAGGGGAATGTAGGACTAATTAAGGACATGATCGGAATTTTAAGCTCCAAGGATCCCTTGATATGTGGAAAAAGATACTGGTCTTTGAACATGCCCATTTGTCCCTGGTGTTCAAGCATCTGTTTTGCTGTTAGTACATGTGTGCAGATCCTGAGCAATGCACATGGCTAGGTCTAGTGATAGGGCTAGTACTGTCAAGGAATAGAATCAGGCTAGGGCTAGGGCTAGGGCATGGTGATGAGCGCTGTCAAGGAATAGAATCAGGGCTAGGGCTAGGGCATGGTGATGAGTGCTGTCAAGGAATAGAATCAGGGCTAGGGCTAGGGCATGGTGATGAGTGCTGTCAAGGAATAGAATCAGGTGCTTCACCATGGACGTGATTTTAGTGTCAGATGATCGAGATCTAAAATGGTGCAAACATTAGGGGTATAAGTGGGGCAAACATTAGATATAAGTGGTGCAAACATTAGGGGTATAAGTGGTGCAAACATTAGGGGTATAAGTGGTGCAAACACTAGGGGTATAAGTGGTGCAAACATTAGGGGTATTAGTGGTGCAAACATTAGGGGTATAAGTGGTGCAAACATTAGATATAAGTGGTGCAAACATTAGGGGTATAAGTGGTGCAACCATTAGATATAAGTGGTGCAAACATTAGATATAAGTGGTGCAAACATTAGATATAAGTGGTGCAAACATTAGATATAAGTGGTGCAAACATTAGATATAAGTGGTGCAAACATTAGGGGTATAAGTGGTGCAAATATTAGATATAAGTGGTGCAAACATTAGATATAAGTGGTGCAAACATTAGATATAAGTGGTGCATACATTAGGGGTATAAGTGGTGCAAACATTAGATATAAGTGGTGCATACATTAGGGGTATAAGTGGTGCAAACATTAGGGGTATAAGTGGTGTAAACATTAGATATAAGTGGTGCAAACATTAGATATAAGTGGTGCAAACATTAGATATAAGTGGTGCAAACATTAGATATAAGTGGTGCAAACATTAGGGGTATAAGTGGTGCAAACATTAGATATAAGTGGTGCAAACATTAGGGGCTAGAGTAGTACAAGTTGTTGTGAAGAGTTCAAATGCAATAGTTTTGCAGACTTTACATACATAGAGCACAGGAAAATTTAAAAACTATGTAGAGGTGATAGGTCCTGCTATGCTAGATTGTAGAGGTGATAGGTCATGCTATGCTAGAGTGTGGAGGTGATAGGTCCAGCTATGCTAGAGTGTAGAGGTGATAGGTCATGCTATGCTAGAGTGTGGAGGTGATAGGTCCTGCTATGCTAGAGTGTGGAGGTGATAGGTCCTGCTATGCTAGAGTGTGGAGGTGATAGGTCCAGCTATGCTAGAGTGTGGAGGTCATAGGTCCTGCTATGCTAGAGTGTGGAGGTGATAGGTCCAGCTATGCTAGAGTGTGGAGGTCATAGGTCCTGCTATGCTAGAGTGTGGAGGTGATAGGTCCTGCTATGCCCCACCCCCTCCAACCTAAATAGAGAGAAAAATGACGTACATACCCCTGAGGGATTAGGGGGCAGGTGTGGAGACCCCTGAGGGATTAGGGGGCAGGTGTGGAGACCCCTGAGGGATTAGGGGGGCAGGTGTGGAGACTTGTCCCTCGCACAAGTATTAGTATTAGAGTTCTGTCCTTCTACTTTGGCCTCAAGATATTATTAGTTGATCACAGGGTCCTCCTTAATTATCAGGTCTCTAGTATTACATCTGCACTAGCTTATAAAGGCTTGGTTGTAGCCACACCCAGCAGCCGAAGATCAGAGTGCACAAGATAGTCATGGCAGGTGCAGTGGGTGCAAGTTTAAATGCAATATTTTGTGACATTAACTCTCTAGCACGCTTCTATTTTACTAGTCAGAACACCTTGCTTAAAGTTTTCTAATCTGAGGCCACCTTGCTTAAAGTTTTCTAATCTGAGAACACCTTGCTTAAAGTTCTCTAATCTGAGGACACCTTGCTTAAAGTTTTCTAATCTGAGGACACCTTGCTTAAAGTTTTTAATCTGAGGCCACCTTGCTTAAAGTTTTTAATCTGAGAACACCTTGCTTAAAGTTTCCTAATCTGAGAACACCTTGCTTAAAGTTTTCTAATCTGAGGCCACCTTGCTTAAAGTTTTCTAATCTGAGGACATCTTTTGCTTAAAGTTTTTTAATCTGAGGCCATCTTGCTTAAAGTTTTCTAATCAGAGAACACCTTGCTTAAAGTTTTCTGATCTGAGAACACCTTGCTTAAAGTTTTCTGATCTGAGAACACCTTGCTTAAAGTTCTCTAATCTGAGGCCACCTTGTAAAGTTTTCTGATCAGAGAACACCTTGCTTAAAGTTTTCTAATCTGAGAACACCTTGCTTAAAGTTTTCTAATCTGAGAACACCTTGCTTAAAGTTCTCTAATCTGAGGCCACCTTGCTTAAAGCTTTCTAATCTGAGAACACCTTGCTTAAAGTTTTCTAATCTGAGGCCACCTTGCTTAAAGTTTTCTAATCAGAGAACACCTTGCTTAAAGTTTTTAATCTGAGGCCACCTTGCTTAAAGTTTTCTAATCAGAGAACACCTTGCTTAAAGTTTTCCAATCTGAGAACAACTTGCTTAAAGTTTTCTAATCTGAGAACACCTTGCTTAAAGTTCTCTAATCTGAGGCCACCTTGCTTAAAGCTTTCTAATCTGAGGACACCTTGCTTAAAGTTTTCTAACCTGAGGACACCTAGCTGGTGCCTTTCTTCTAAGTTTAACCCTCTAACTATAACACTGCAATATATGGCAGGGTTATGTCATGCTACAGTAAGCAGTGTTCACTGAGAGGACATGACTCTGAGCAAGCTTGTGTGGTTGCATCTGCAATGTTGTACTGTTAGAATGAGCTAACTATGACCTACATCTGAGGTCAACGTTAACCAGAGGAATATAACAAGCAATGGAGCCAGTTGGACTGCGTGATATCAGGCAACATCTAGCCCTGGCCCTAGTGTTGCCAGGCAACATCTAGCCCTAGCCCTAGTGCTATCAGGCAACATCTAGTCCTAACCCTAGTGCTATCAGGCAACATCTAGCCCTAGCCCTAGTGCTATCAGGCAACATCAAGCCCTGGCCCTAGTGTTACCAGGCAACATCTAGCCCTAGCCCTAGTGCTATCAGGCAACATCTAGCCCTAGCCCTAGTGCTATCTGGCAACATCTAGCTCTGGCCCTAGTGTTACCAGGCAACATCTAGCCCTAGCCCTAGTGTTACCAGGCAACATCTAGCCCTAGCCCTAGTGTTACCAGGCAACATCTAGCCCTAGCCCTAGTGCTATCAGGCAACATCTAGCCCTAGCCCTAGTATTACCAGGCAACATCTAGCCCTGGCCCTAGTGCTATCAGGCAACATCTAGCCCTAGCCCTAATGCTATCAGGCAACATCTAGCCCTGGCCCTAGTGCTATCAGGCAACTTCTAGCCCTGGCCCTAGTGCTATCCGGCAACATCTAGCCCTGGCCCTAGTGCTAGCAGGCAACATCTAGCCCTAGCCCTAGTTACCAGGCAACATCTAGCCCTAGCCCTAGTGCTATCAGGCAACTTATAGCCTGAGCTTTAATTATTTCAAGAAGAGTGCCTTAACATTGCATGCACTGATCTGATCTCAGGTCACTTTTGAGCCCACTAACTGCAGGCTCTGCTCACCAAGCTACCAACCCTGCCACTTGTGAGCCCACCACTGTAGGCTCTGCTCACCAAGCTACCAACCCTGTCACTTCTGAGCACTACTGCAGGCTCTGCTCACCAAGCTACCAACCCTGCCACTTGTGAGCCCACCACTGTAGGCTCTGCTCACCAAGCTACCAACCCTGCCACTTGTGAGCCCACCACTGTAGGCTCTGCTCACCAAGCTACCAACCCTGCCACTTGTGAGCCCACCACTGTAGGCTCTGCTCACCAAGCTACCAACCCTGTCACTTCTGAGCACTACTGCAGGCTCTTCTCACCAAGCTTCCAACCCTGTCACTTCTGAGCCCACTACTGCAGGCTCTGCTCACCAAGCTACCAACCCTGTCACTTCTGAGCACTACTGCAGGCTCTGCTCACCAAGCTTCCAACCCTGTCACTTCTGAGCACTACTGCAGGCTCTGCTCACCAAGCTACCAACCCTGTCACTTCTGAGCCCACTACTGCAGGCTCTGCTCACCAAGCTTCCAACCCTGTCACTTCTGAGCACTACTGCAGGCTCTGCTCACCAAGCTTCCAACCCTGTCACTTCTGAGCACACTACTGTAGACTCTGCTCACCAAGCTTCCAACCCTGTCACTTCTGAGCACTACTGCAGGCTCTGCTCACCAAGCTACCAACCCTGTCACTTCTGAGCTCACTACTGTAGGCTCTGCTCATCAAGCTACCAACCCTGCCACTTGTGAGCCCACCACTGTAGGCTCTGCTCACCAAGCTTCCAACCCTGTCACTTCTGAGCCCACTACTGCAGGCTCTGCTCACCAAGCTTCCAACCCTGTCACTTCTGAGCACACTACTGTAGACTCTGCTCACCAAGCTACCAACCCTGTCACTTCTGAGCACACTACTGCAGGCTCTGCTCACCAAGCTACCAACCCTGTCACTTCTGAGCCCACCACTGTAGACTCTGCTCACCAAGCTACCAACCCTGTCACTTCTGAGCCCACTACCGCAGGCTCTGCTCACCAAGCTTCCAACCCTGTCACTTCTGAGCACACTACTGTAGACTCTGCTCACCAAGCTTCCAACCCTGTCACTTCTGAGCCCACTACTGCAGGCTCTGCTCACCAAGCTTCCAACCCTGTCACTTCTGAGCACACTACTGTAGACTCTGCTCACCAAGCTACCAACCCTGTCACTTCTGAGCACACTACTGCAGGCTCTGCTCACCAAGCTACCAACCCTGTCACTTCTGAGCCCACCACTGTAGACTCTGCTCACCAAGCTACCAACCCTGTCACTTCTGAGCCCACTACCGCAGGCTCTGCTCACCAAGCTTCCAACCCTGTCACTTCTGAGCACACTACTGTAGACTCTGCTCACCAAGCTTCCAACCCTGTCACTTCTGAGCACACTACTGCAGGCTCTGCTCACCAAGCTTCCAACCCTGTCACTTCTGAGCATACCACTGTAGACTCTGCTCACCAAGCTACCAACCCTGTCACTTCTGAGCCCACTACTGCAGGCTCTGCTCACCAAACTTCCAACCCTGCCACTTGTGAGCCCACCACTGTAGGCTCTGTCACCAAGCTACCAACCCTGTCACTTCTGAGCCCACTACTGCAGGCTCTGCTCACCAAGCTTCCAACCCTGTCACTTCTGAGCACACTACTGCAGGCTCTGCTCACCAAGCTACCAACCCTGTCACTTCTGAGCCCACCACTGTAGGCTCTGCTCACCAAGCTTCCAACCCTGTCACTTCTGAGCCCACCACTGTAGGCTCTGCTCACCAAGCTACCAACCCTGTCACTTCTGAGCCCACTACTGCAGGCTCTGCTCACCAAGCTACCAACCCTGTCACTTCTGAGCACACTACTGCAGGCTCTGCTCACCAAGCTTCCAACCCTGTCACTTCTGAGCACACTACTGTAGGCTCTGCTCACCAAGCTTCCAACCCTGTCACTTCTGAGCCCACTACTGCAGGCTCTGCTCACCAAGCTACCAACCCTGTCACTTCTGAGCCCACTACTGCAGGCTCTGCTCACCAAGCTTCCAACCCTGTCACTTCTGAGCCCACCACTGTAGGCTCTGCTCACCAAGCTTCCAACCCTGTCACTTCTGAGCCCACCACTGTAGGCTCTGCTCACCAAGCTACCAACCCTGTCACTTCTGAGGCCACTACTGCAGGCTCTGCTCACCAAGCTACCAACCCTGTCACTTCTGAGCACACTACTGCAGGCTCTGCTCACCAAGCTTCCAACCCTGTCACTTCTGAGCACACTACTGTAGGCTCTGCTCACCAAGCTTCCAACCCTGTCACTTCTGAGCCCACTACTGCAGGCTCTGCTCACCAAGCTACCAACCCTGTCACTTCTGAGCCCACTACTGCAGGCTCTGCTCACCAAGCTTCCAACCCTGTCACTTCTGAGCCCACCACTGTAAGCTCTGCTCACCAAGCTACCAACCCTGTCACTTCTGAGCCAACTACTGCAGGCTCTGCTCACCAAGCTACCAACCCTGTCACTTCTGAGCACTACTGTAGGCTCTGCTCACCAAGCTTCCAGGCTCTTCTCACCAAGCTACCAACCCTGTGCTACCAACCCTGTCACTTCTGAGCACTACTGTAGGCTCTGCTCACCAAGCTTCCAACCCTGTCACTTCTGAGCCCACTACTGTAGACTCTGCTCACCAAGCTTCCAACCCTGTCACTTCTGAGCACACTACTGTAGACTCTGCTCACCAAGCTTCCAACCCTGTCACTTCTGAGCCCACTACTGTAGACTCTGCTCACCAAGCTTCCAACCCTGTCACTTCTGAGCACACTACTGTAGACTCTGCTCACCAAGCTTCCAACCCTGTCACTTCTGAGCCCACTACTGCAGGCTCTGCTCACCAAGCTACCAACCCTGTCACTTCTGAGCACACTACTGTAGGCTCTGCTCACCAAGCTACCAACCCTGTCACTTCTGAGCCCACTAGCAGGCTCTGCTCACCAAGCTACCAACCCTGTCACTTCTGAGCACTACTGTAGGCTCTGCTCACCAAGCTTCCACCCACTCTACAAGAACACGCACACTGCCCCTAGGCAATATCACCCACTCCTCTACCAACATTAATTAATTGAATACTGCGACATAATTTTTTTAGACCACATTGGGAGTAGACAAAAGATAATCTCACAATCTACGAAGACTAAGAAGGAGCTGGTCTCTCATGCTCGGAGACAAGTGCACAACCAGTCCTCACTAATAGCACGTGCACAACCAGTCCTCACTAATAGCACGTGCACAACCAGTCCTCACCAGTAGTGCACAAGTGCTAATCTTCTGTGGGCATTGATGAGGTTAGTTAGCAACTTCTAGAAGTTGTGGTCAATAGCCAGAATGTAATTGGTAGCAAGACAAGTCATCACAGGGAGGGGTGAGTGGCTAGTCCTCACAGGGAGGTGGGAGTGGCTAGTCCTCACAGGGAGGTGGGAGTGGCTAGTCCTCATAGGGAGGTGGGAGTGGCTAGTCCTCATAGGGAGGTGGGAGTGGCTAGTCCTCACAGGGAGGTGGGAGTGGCTAGTCTTCACAGGGAGTGGGAGTGGCTAGTCCTCACAGGGAGGTGGGAGTGGCTAGTCTTCACAGGGAGTGGGAGTGGCTAGTCCTCATAGGGAGGTGGGAGTGGCTAGTCCACATAGGAAGGTGGGAGTGGCAAGGTTTGTGGCCCCATAGAGCCTGTATATCTATCATATGCTGACACACTAGAGCATACATCAGCTACCCATCAACAAGATAAAGGACTACTTGTCCTAAATATAAATAAGACCAGGTCATCCATCAACAACATGTTTACTGTACTAAATATGTATGAACAAAAGTAAGTCAGTTATCTAAAAATGCTGCAATGAATCCTTGAACCCTTGACTGATGTAATTAAAATTTAAAAAAGGGGGGGAAGCACTTTACTTTATGTGAAGTGTTCAGCAGTCCTGCAGCAGTTTTAAACACTCACTATTCCTGTGCAGCAGGTTTAAACACTCACTATTCCTGTGCAGCAGGTTTAAACACTCACTATTCCTGTGCAGCAGGTTTAAACACTCACTATTCCTGTGCAGCAGGTTTAAACACTCACTATTCCTGTGCAGCAGGTTTAAACACTCACTATTCCTGTGCAGCAGGTTTAAACACTCACTATTCCTGTGCAGCAGGTTTAAACACTCATGTGCAGCAGGTTTAAACACTCATGTGCAGCAGGTTTAAACACTCACTATTCCTGTGCAGCAGCTCACTATTCCTGTGCAGCGGGTTTTAAACACTCACTATTCCTGTGCAGCAGGTTTAAACACTCACTATTCCTGTGCAGCAGGTTTAAACACTCACTATTCCTGTGCAGCAGCTCACTATTCCTGTGCAGCGGGTTTTAAACACTCACTATTCCTGTGCAGCAGGTTTAAACACTCACTATTCCTGTGCAGCAGGTTTAAACACTCACTATTCCTGTGCAGCAGGTTTAAACACTCACTATTCCTGTGCAGCAGGTTTAAACACTCATGTGCAGCAGGTTTAAACACTCACTATTCCTGTGCAGCAGCTCACTATTCCTGTGCAGCGGGTTTTAAACACTCACTATTCCTGTGCAGCAGGTTTAAACACTCACTATTATGTGCAGCAGGTTTAAACACTCACTATTCCTGTGCAGCAGGTTTAAACACTCACTATTCCTGTGCAGCAGGTTTAAACACTCACTATTCCTGTGCAGCAGGTTTAAACACTCACTATTCCTGTGCAGCAGGTTTAAACACTCACTATTCCTGTGCAGCAGGTTTAAACACTCACTATTCCTGTGCAGCAGGTTTAAACACTCACTATTCCTGTGCAGCAGGTTTAAACACTCACTATTCCTGTGCAGCAGGTTTAAACACTCATTATTCCTGTGCAGCAGGTTTTAAACACTCACTATTCCTGTGCAGCAGGTTTAAACACTCACTATTCCTGTGCAGCGGGTTTAAACACTCACTATTCCTGTGTAGCGGGTTTAAACACTCACTATTCCTGTGCAGCAGGTTTAAACACTCACTATTCCTGTGCAGCAGGTTTAAACACTCACTATTCCTGTGCAGCAGGTTTAAACACTCACTATTCCTGCAGCAGGTTTAAACACTCACTATTCCTATGCAGCAGGTTTTAACACTCACTATTCCTGTGCAGCAGGTTTAAACACTCACTATTCCTGTGCAGCAGCTCACTATTCCTGTGCAGCGGGTTTTAAACACTCACTATTCCTGTGCAGCAGGTTTAAACACTCACTATTCCTGTGCAGCAGGTTTAAACACTCACTATTCCTGTGCAGCAGGTTTAAACACTCACTATTCCTGTGCAGCGGGTTTTAAACACTCACTATTCCTGTGCAGCAGGTTTTAAACACTCACTATTCCTGTGCAGCAGGTTTAAACACTCACTATTCCTGCAGCAGGTTTAAACACTCACTATTCCTGTGCAGTAGGTTTAAACACTCACTATTCCTATGCAGCAGGTTTTAACACTCACTATTCCTGTGCAGCAGGTTTAAACACTCACTATTCCTGTGCAGCGGGTTTAAACACTCACTATTCCTGTGCAGCAGGTTTAAACACTCACTATTCCTGTGCAGCGGGTTTAAACACCTGTGCAGCAGGTTTAAACACTCACTATTCCTGTGCAGCAGGTTTAAACACTCACTATTCCTGTGCAGCAGGTTTAAACACTCACTATTCCTGTGCAGCAGGTTTAAACACTAACTATTCCTGTGCAGCAGGTTTAAACACTCACTATTCCTGTGCAGCAGGTTTAAACACTCACTATTCCTGTGCAGCAGGTTTAAACTCACTATTCCTGTGCAGCAGGTTTAAACACTCACTATTCCTGTGCAGCAGGTTTAAACACTCACTATTCCTGTGGAGCAGGTTTAAACCTCACTATTCCTGTGCAGCAGGTTTAAACACTCACTATTCCTGTGCAGCAGGTTTAAGGGGGGAATAATGTCAAAAAAATACACCTCGACAATATCAATCATAACTTCCACCCACTACCCTCTATCAACATAATTTTTGTACCAAAATGTAGCTTAGAAGATAAGCTATTTAATGATGTATTTAACTTTTGTCATATGGCAAAGTGTCAGCCAGGCAATCCAACTTTTGCCCTGTCCGCAAATTACAAATCCATTAATAATGCTAAGTGGCTGTTAGGTGTAGTAGTTTCACCTAAACTATTTGAATAAGTTTGATAATGCACCACAGGAGAGGGGGGGGGGAAATCACACACAAACCACATGCAGATATGCTGGTCTATACCCAACACATTCTCATAACAGTGAAAATAAAATAGTTTAGGTTAGAGAGCACACAATAAGCATTCTGGTGATATATAAATTATTGAGTTTGGGTGAGAAATGAGGGAGAAATTTGTGGAAATATGTGGAAATTCTTCTAATCTAATGCGACGCGATTCTTCTTCACACTTGCTGGGTTTCTAATGAAAATAGTGAGTGCAAAAGCTGTCGTAACTGCATCATAGAATCTTCAAATGTTCTGAAACTTGGAACATGACTTCAATATGAGCAAATACACCATTTAAAATAGTTCGTGAAAAAAGTGAAAAATTAGCATTTTGACTTTATTCCCCCCTTAAACACTCACTATTCCTGTGCAGCAGGTTTAAACACTCACTGTTCCTGTGCAGCAGGTTTAAACACTCACTATTCCTGTGCAGCAGGTTTAAACACTCACTATTCCTGTGCAGCAGGTTTAAACACTCACTATTCCTGTGCAGCAGGTTTAAACACTCACTATTCCTGTGCAGCAGGTTTAAACACTCACTATTCCTGTGTGCATTCATCCTAGTAGTTCCATAATACAAATGCATAATCAGCACACATGGAAAAATATGAATACAGCTAAAACCATGCTCATGTTTGCACACACATGTAAAAATGGCTCTAAGGAAAACTTTGGAAAGACATATAGCCACCAAGAATTAGAGGTCTGACTTTAGTAGTCTTCCCTGTTAAGTTGGACTCACGTTGAATTCCCGAAGCAAACGGGAAGAGTGGAGTTCTATTATCCAGACGTACCCTTGGGCACTGCCCACAGCCAGATATTGCTGGGAGGCATCAATACAAGTGTAGCTGACAGGTTGACGCCGAATACCAACGTCTACTGGAAGATTGTGAAGAGTAAGAGGCCTCCCTTCACTCACTACACCATCTTCTCCAATATCTGGTACTTTTACAGTGGAGACGGCCATCCTAAGACAGTTTACTCATTGGACGCAACTGTGAGTAACCCATTTTTGTTTGACGACCTTTTACCACAGGCTGTAATTGGCGCTGCTGGCATTACGCGTAATGTTACCTTGGCCATCACTAAGTACATACAAACAATAAATGACAAGGACTACTAAAGAATTATGATTATTACTACAATTACGAATAGAGTTTGTTTGGTATATTATGATGGGGGGAGGTGCAAAAACGTGCGGATAGGTAGCTAACTAGTTCCACCTACTGTGCACATTTCCCATTACAATTCTGTCTCCCTACCCCGACACCTCTTCCTTCACCCCTGCTACTCATCTCCCACCATTAGGCCTACTCATCACTTTCATCTTTGCCCATCCTTCAATGCTCACGAGCATAATTTTAAGTGACTGATGTGTGTTTAGCAAGCTTGGATTGTAGAGGAGAAGGAAAGAAAGTAAGCAGGAACTATAAATGCACCTATAGATATAGTTATGTTCCTCACAGGTACTGTTAATCCATTTCCAAGTTTAATGTGTAGGTAGTGGATGATGTGGTAGTGGATGATGTGATAGTGGATGATGTGGTAGTGGATGATGAGGTAGTGGATGATGTGATGTGGTAGTGGATGATGTGGTAGTGGATGATGTGATAGTGGATGATCCTCTGTCTAAATTGCAACCGCACACCTCCAACACCTGGGAAGAGCTAAAAAAGAGGATGCCACAGTACAAGAATTAGAGATAGGAGAAGTGGGTGGGCATGAGCTGGGATGAAGAAGTAAGTTGGGAAGAAGTAGTAGAGGTAATGAAGTGTTTGAAGAGAGGAAAGGCTCCAGGTCCTGATGGAATGTTGAATGAGATGCTGATGACGTCCATGCATGGTCAAGAAGGTGTGCGGTTGCAATCTAGACAGAGGACTGCATCAGCTGGGTTGTTAAAGGATCAGAAGAGATGGGGATGAGAGGTGTATAATGTGTGCTAGTGGAGCAGGGGAGGATGTAGAACATTTCTTGGTGATATGCGGGTAATTTGAGAGGGATCAGCTGGTACTGGTGGAGAGGTATATACACATATTGTAGGGGCAGGAAAGTGATTGGATGAATTTAGAAGAGTGAGTAAGGATGGAAAGGTGGCATTGCTTTTGGGGAAAGATGTGGAGGGCGTAAGTGATGCAGTGATGAAGGAGGTGGGTGAGTGTGTTATGTGTTGGGTAGGGAAGTGTTGGCGGAGGAGAAAGGAACTGTTGTATGGTAAGCTGAGGATCTTTGGTCCCCTCCCCCCCTCCTTGAGCAGGACACTCATAACTTAATATTGTGGATAATTAAGTACTGTTAATAGATTGTTATTAGTGTTAGTTGCTGTTACATAGTGTCACACTGTGCTGTAATATGTGTGGTGGCCGCAGACTCAACCTGCAGACATTATAGACAATTAGGGGCAATTTATTTTTTATTTTTTCAGATCTCTTCCTCCTCCCCCTCCCCCCTCCCCACGGGTGTTAAAAGTGCTCAAGCGCGTGGTTGGAAAATGACTACCCTTAAAATTTCTTAACATTTCTTTCCCAATCTGACCCCTTACTTAAAAGAGCTGTTGCAAGCAGGGCTTCCTCTATATAGTTAATTGTAGTTCTCTATATAGCACTTGGCAGAAAAATGTGTTGCAAAATCAGAGGGTTTGCGGTGGCACTTTAGCTCCAGTAGCTTGGGGGTAGTTAGCTTGGGGGTAGTTATGCCCATGAAAACTGTTTAAAAGAGAGCACCCTATCTTTTGAGATATATATCAAATCCATACAGTGAAGTGTGCAAAATCTAATGGAGGTATACCTATGCAACATCTTTAATATCAAGAGAGAGCACACAGAGAGACCTATCTTTTGAGCTATATATATCAAGTCCATATAGTGAAGTGTGCAGAATCTATGGAGGCAACATTTTTATATAAAGTGAAGTGTGCAGAATCTATGCAGCTATAAAGTGGTTACCACAAGTTTGTAACATTACTAGTTCATGGAATCATCCCACCTCCCCCTTTCAAAACAGCACTGCGGAGATAGTCCTGCCACAAAATAATGAGTGCAGCTTTTGAGTGACATAGTTGTTGCTGGATGTCTTCTAACTGCAGAGACATTCAACGTATCATTTGAAAGCACACAGAACAGCAACAATTTAATATCAAAGTTACCTGCACAGATGAAACAGGGAAAGGTTATTGTGATTGCAGGAATCTATCATGGATTGTGCTCAGAAAACTATTGGAATCCATCATGGTTTGTGCTCAGAAAACTATTTGAAATCTATCATGGATTGTGCCCAGAAAACTATTGGAATCTATCATGGTTTGTGCTCAGAAAACTATTTGAAATCTATCATGGATTGTGCCCAGAAAACTATTGGAATCTATCATGGTTTGTGCTCAGAAAACTATTTGAAATCTATCATGGATTGTGCTAGCACTTTCTGTATTTCAAAATGACGGAAACCAAAAAACACATAGCAACAAGATATGGCACGTACTGATTAGTGTAGTGTACAACAGGAGAAGCAAGTTAGATATAGTTTGAGTCCTGGAAGGAAATTAGACAGTCACTTCACCAATTACATAGAACAACAACGAAACAGAAACAGCTAAACAATAAATAGTCCAATTAAAAACAGCCTAGGGGTATTTCAGCGATGGCCTTCATCAGAGATACTTATCATTCTTTCTTTTTTAAGCAGTAAATAGTTGAGAATTATTAGGTTGGGGTATAAATGGGTCCACTTGAGTGAGTTTGTTGACATTGTCATTCCAAACATGTTGACTGACATTTTTGTTGGTTTTCCTGTTTCCCCTGCACAGTTATAACGTTTGAGTAGACCCAAAATGCATTGCAATGATTCTCATTCCAACAACAACAAAGAACAGTAAAAGAGGGCCCACTATAAACATGCTAGTATGTGCAATACTACAATATCAAAGGCAGCCGCCCATGAAGAGGGAGCCAAATAGTTGTGCTCCACGTGAAGGAAGCAGACTAATGATTCTTCTCTTCTAATAGGAGGCTGCAGGTCAGCACAATTTCCACCCCACATGAGAACACAGCCCTTCTCTTCCAGGGGACAATAGAAGCCCCATTAAGGCACTTACCATTAGAGTGAAAATTTATTGAAGGATCCGGTGAGAGGGTATTGAGGCAAGAGATATATAGACAATGAATGACATTGACAGCTGCATGCCACGAAAAATGAGCTCGATATATACATTCTAACATGAGTTTGGTGTCAGGGGTCCAGCTGTAAGCCTCCAGCTGTAAGCCACCATCTGATCCATATCTTTCAATAGAAAGTCTGGGATGGTCTACAGACTCAAGCCTCTTCTGATTCCTCCTGAACTTGGATATAGAGTGTTGCCATGAACATATTCAAGATGCAGCTGGAGGGGGGGGGGGGGGGGGGGGAGGGGGGAGTCAGGGTCCTGCATTCATGCCCTACCCTTAGACCTCTGAATGGATCATGCTGTGAACAGGTTCGCTGCTGGTCAGTCTTCATCAGAAAAAAATGGAAACTATTAAAGGCATCTACACCCGCTAACCTTAAACTATTTACACCCGCTAACCTTAACTATTTACACCCGCTAACCTTAACTATTTACACCCGCTAACCTTAACTATTTACACCCGCTAACCTTAAACTATTTACACCCGCTAACCTAAACTATTTACACCCGCTAACCTTAACTATTTACACCCGCTAACCTTAACTATTATGGTCATGCATTGTAGTGGTGTAGCTGATCATATCATCACAAGAACTCTTTAGAGGCCACAGCTTGTGTTTGTCTGGACTACAGTACACAGTTATGTGCGGGCAGAGTCTGCTCTCTCAAAACCAAGTTGGTGCCTGTTTCGGGGAGAGAATTCCTTACTCCTTATAGGGAGAGTAGCTGCAGACAAGTGTGGGGAAGGCAAGCTTCAACCTCTCTGTAAAGGAGAATTAAAAAAGACAAGTCTCCTCAAGACCAGAAGGGTATGGAAGTGGGTGGGAACCCGTCAGATGAAG
>JAQNBH010000015.1:41535524-41626899 GCA_028752905.1 Cladorhizidae sp. MBARI D1340-BT2 | reverse complement strand
CACTAGTCTGACATGGCATTGAGTTGCCACTAGTCTGACATGGCATTGAGTTGCCACTAGTCTGACATGGCATTGAGTTGCCACTAGTCTGACATGGCATTGAGTTGCCACTAGTCTGACATGACATTGAGTTGCCACTAGTCTGACATGGCATTGAGTTGCCACTAGTCTGACATGGCATTGAGTTGCCACTAGTCTGACATGGCATTGAGTTGCCACTAGTCTGACATGGCATTGAGTTGCCACTAGCCTGACATGACATTGAGTTGCCACTAGCCTGACATGGCATTGAGTTGCCACTAGTCTGACATGGCATTGAGTTGCCACTAGTCTGACATGGCATTGAGTTGCCACTAGTCTGACATGGCATTGAGTTGCCACTAGTCTGACATGGCATTGAGTTGCCACTAGTCTGACATGGCATTGAGTTGCCACTAGTCTGACATGGCATTGAGTTGCCACTAGTCTGACATGGCATTGAGTTGCCACTAGCCTGACATGGCATTGAGTTGCCACTAGTCTGACATGGCATTGAGTTGCCTACTAGCCTGACATGGCATTGAGTTGCCACTAGTCTGACATGGCATTGAGTTGCCACTAGTCTGACATGGCATTGAGTTGCCACTAGTCTGACATGGCATTGAGTTGCCACTAGTCTGACATGGCATTGAGTTGCCACTAGTCTGACATGGCATTGAGTTGCCACTAGTCTGACATGGCATTGAGTTGCCACTAGTCTGACATGGCATTGAGTTGCCACTAGTCTGACATGGCATTGAGTTGCCACTAGTCTGACATGGCATTGAGTTGCCACTAGTCTGACATGGCATTGAGTTGCTACTAGCCTGACATGGCATTGAGTTGCCACTAGTCTGACATGGCATTGAGTTGCCACTAGTCTGACATGGCATTGAGTTGCCACTAGTCTGACATGGCATTGAGTTGCCACTAGTCTGACATGGCATTGAGTTGCCACTAGCCTGACATGGCATTGAGTTGCTACTAGTCTGACATGGCATTGAGTTGCCACTAGTCTGACATGGCATTGAGTTGCCACTAGTCTGACATGGCATTGAGTTGCTACTAGCCTGACATGGCATTGAGTTGCTACTAGTCTGACATGGCATTGAGTTGCTACTAGCCTGACATGGCATTGAGTTGCCACTAGTCTGACATGGCATTGAGTTGCCACTAGTCTGACATGGCATTGAGTTGCCACTAGCCTGACATGACATCTATAGAGTTGTACTAGCCTACCCTATCCTATGCACTAAACATAATTACGTATATATATATATTATATACATGCAAGACTATATATATATATATATATATATATATTGCATTGACAGGTCAAAAAAGAAATGGAACAAGAATTACATTTTACACGACTACCCTTTACCTATTAATTATAATTTCAGGCCCCTTTATGGAGCAGATTGTCTTCATTATAATGGGTCATGTAAATGTTAATTCACGTTTCATCTTTTTGACTTGTTATTGTGTGTTCTTACCCGCTCCATCTTGGTGATGACAGAACTCCACCTGATTGTTAATATCAAGTTGGAAGCGTTTGTATCTCTGGTAAGAAGATATTCTCTGCAACAGCTGGGGTATGGGGGAGTAGGGGGGGAAGCTAATTATGTTGTTGCTGTTCATATCCTGACACTAGGGATACCTCGGACAATGGAACAGATATCTGCACCAAATGGTGCATATCTCCTGTCTGAACAGCTTTATGCTCCACCAGCTTGTTCCTTTCTAAATCAACTGCAGAACTGCGAAGCGTCATCTTCTTGCAGTGCCACCGCCGCTTACTCACCAACACTCACTTCTGGCCTAGACGATCCTTTACCCTTAACTTGTCCCAAGGTGGTTGCCGGCGGTCCCGTACACTCAGATATGTATTCATTAATTAAGTTATGTTATGTATTCTATATTAACCCTTAGAACCCAATGATCCCTAATATGTGCCTGCTACCCTGTGGTCCTGGAGGAAAAAATCACTAAAAAGTTTAAAGTTGATTATGCCAAAAAAAACAACAAAAAAAGGGAAAAAGAAGGGAAAAAAGCCGCCGCTCTGGTACCACTCTAGGTATCGGCCGCAAAATCGGTCGCTCGGGGTCTAAGAGTTAATGACTAAATGTGTTATTATAGTTATTATTTTGGTATTCTCAATGAACTCAGTTGATGAACTCAGTTGACATAAACTCAGTTGACATAATAACATTATACAATAACTTGCTCAACTTCAAATTGTCTTGTCTCCATGTCACACGCAGATACTCTAGCCTTCATCAGGAATATTCCTAATGAAGGGTATTCCTAATGAAGGCTAGAGCATTTAATATTCCTGATGAAGGCTAGAGCATATAATATTCATGATGAAAGCTAGAGCATCTAATATTCCTGATGAAGGTTAGAGCATTTAATATTCCTGATGAAGGCTAGAGCATTTAATATTCCTGATGTAGGCTAGAGCATTTAATATTCCTGATGAAGGCTAGATTCCTGATGAAGGCCCTAGAGCATCTAATATTCCTGATGAAGGCTAGAGCATCTAATATTCCTGATGAAGGCTAGAGCATCTAATATTCCTGATGAAGGCTAGAGCATCTAATATTCCTGATGAAGGCTAATATTCCTGATGAAGGCTAGAGCATCTAATATTCCTGATGAAGGCTAGAGACTCTAATATTCCTGATGAAGGCTAGAGAATCTAATATTCCTGATGAAGGCTAGAGCATCTAATATTCCTGATGAAGGTAGAGCATCTAATATTCCTGATGAAGTCTAGAGCATCTAATATTCCTGATGGAGGCTAGAGCATCTAATATTCCTGATGAAGTCTAGAGCATCTAATATTCCTGATGAAGGTAGAGCATCTAATATTCCTGATGGAGGCTAGAGCATCTAATATTCCTGATGGAGGCTATCTAATATTCCTGATGAAGTCTAGAGCATCTAATATTCCTGATGAAGGCTAGAGCATCTAATATTCCTGATGAAGGCTAGAGCATCTAATATTCCTGATGGAGGCTAGAGCATCTAATATTCCTGATGAAGTCTAGAGCATCTAATATTCCTGATGAAGGTAGAGCATCTAATATTCCTGATGGAGGCTAGAGCATCTAATATTCCCGATGAAGTCTAGAGCATCTAATATTCCTGATGAAGGCTAGAGCATCTAATATTCCTGATGGAGGCTAGAAAATCTAATATTCCTGATGGAGGCTAGAGCATCTAATATTCCTGATGAAGGCCCTAGAGCATCTAATATTCCTGATGAAGGCTAGAGCATCTAATATTCCTGATGAAGGCTAGAGCATCTAATTGGAAGGTGGAGAGAATACAATTTCAAGTTGATGGTTATTGTAATTTTATAATAATCGTTTTTATTATTATTTTTAAAATTTAATAATACAATATTAAATACAATGTCCAATAAACAGAATAACAAACAAACATTAAAACAATATATCTTAATAGACTACTTATAAAAAATAATCGTCATTACAACTAAAGCTGGTGCCCAGCACAGCTGCAGTATTACCTCGCTGAACGGCTACTGCAATCCGCTGGGAAAGGAAAAAGGAGGAGCGGGGATCATCCGTTTCCCGTTTGTTATTATCGTCTATAAAAACAATAATAATATATTCAGTATAAATAAGATGGCCGTGCTTGCTTGCAGAGCCTCCCATTGTTCCCATGGCTGCGATGGCATTGCCCCTTTGTAGAGCCACAGACAATTGCTGGAGCAGTAATTGCTTGTTGTAAAAATGGCGACATATTTTCTCTCAATGAACTGGACATATATACATATTACAATGACTCAATTTACTCTCCCAATGGTTCAGCTCTAGCCTTCATCAGGAATAATATGTTGGGCCTTGTGAGATAGGCCATAGTAAATAAGTGACTTGACTACTGTAGAAGAATCATGCATTAACAATTATATAACAAAATGTGAATTGTTGGGACAAAGCAAGTTTGTTTGGGGATTGGGATGGGGGAAGTGCCAAAGACATAAGGACGTGGGAGCCTCGGGGGTCAAACATCAAGTTGTTCCTCTTCTCCCACAACTTGAGCTCAGTTCCCTTAACAATTCTGTCTAACACCCCTTCTTCACTCTGGCTACTGATAGCCCAACATTAGGCCTACTCTCCCATTGCCCTTCCTTCACCTACTGATAGCCCAACATTAGGCCTACTCTCCCATTGCCCTTCCTTCACCCTGGCTACTGATAGCCCAACATTAGGCCTACTCTCCCATTGCCCTTCCTTCACCCTGGCTACTGATAGCCCAACATTAGGCCTACTCTCCCATCGCCCTTCCTTCACCCTGGCTACTGATAGCCCAACATTAGGCCTACTCTCCCATTGCCCTTCCTTCACCCTGGCTACTGATAGCCCAACATTAGGCCTTACTCTCCCATCGTCTTCATTTCTCCATTCTTCGTCCATTCAATATCCTGAACTAATCTTCGTTCCCCCAGTACAACAAGAAATGCACATATCTTCCACAACACCTTCATCACATGCTCACATCCACCAACCTGACACATACGACGCCTCTCGTCAGCCAAGAGACCTGCTGATCAGACCATAACCTAAATCTCAACCTCACTTCTTCCTGTTACTCAGTCACACATCCAAACTCTTCTTTAGCTACTTATACCAGACTAGATATCTCTCCCACTTCTTCCTGCCACTTTCCTGACAAACATCCTTACACAAGTCCTCCATTACAAACATCCTTACACGAGTCCTCCATGTTGCACTTGAGCCTACTATCTTCAACTCTACTTCCATCTCAAACTTTCTTTTCAGCTCACAAAACTCCGCCCACCAACTGGACAATAATTTAACAGAGCACAACTTTTTCAATAGCCAATCTTCACTCATTCTCTGCAATCAACACTTACTTTTCCCCCTTCTCTGCTCCAGCCTCCTCCAACCCAGGTCCCCTCTTACTGCCACCCCTGCAACTCTCTTCCAACCAGTTTCCTACTAGAAGGAATTCTTGCAGGCTCTTTTCCCTCCTGTCCACCATACTTCAGATACATGTGCTAGACATGGCCTGGCTAGCAACTCCCATATTAGTTTACCTCTGTCCACCTCCATCTCTCCATTCATTAAACAATTCTAGCCTTCCATTTCTCTTCCTTTTCCCCATCTTCTCCAAGTGAACATCTCCTCTCAACCCTGTGAAAACTATATCCCAAGATATTTGAAACCTTCCACATTTTTAGTGCTCCATTTACACAAGAGAAGTTGATTTAACCCTCTAGTTATGTCAGTGACGTGGTGTGCTTGTACCACCATGACAGGGATAAGACCAAGTGAGGGATGAGTACACCTCATCTGGTTCCTCATTCCAATACAAAAGTTCCCATTTCACTCAGGGCTAGGGCTAGAGCTGGGCTAGGGCTAGAGCTGGGGCTAGGGCTGGGGCTGAGCTGGGGCTGGGCTAGAGCTGGGGCTGGGCTAGAGCTGGGGCTAGGGTTGGGGCTGGGGCTAGGGCTAGAGCTGGGACTAGGGCTGGAGCTGGGGCTAGGGCTGGGGCTAGGGCTAGGGCTGGGGCTAGGGCTGGGGCTAGGGCTAGGGCTGGGGCTAGGGCTGGGGCTAGGGCTGGGGCTAGGGCTGAGCTGGGAGGCCTGGGGCTGGGGCAGGGGCTAGGGCTAGGACTAGGGCTAGGGCTAGAGCTAGGGCTAGGGCTGGGGCTAGGACTGAGCTGGGGCTGGGCTAGAGCTGGGGCTGGGCTAGAGCTGGGGCTAGGGCTAGGGCTGGGGGCTGAGCTGGGGCTAGGGCTGGGGGCTGAGCTGGGGCTAGGGCTGGGGCTGGGGGCTGAGCTGGGGCTGGGCTAGAGCTGGGGCTTGGCTAGAGCTGGGGCTTGGCTAGAGCTGGGGCTTGGCTAGAGCTGGGGCTAGGGCTGAGCTGGGCTAGGACTGGGGCTGGGGCTAGGGCTGGGGCTAGGGGTGAGCTGGGGCTGGGGCTAGGGTGTGTGGTGTTCATGTTACAGTCACCCTTACTGTGCTTGCCTAGTCAGCACAAGGTCCTATCCGTGTGGACAGATCACACTGTCTGGTATGCTAGGGTGGAGTAAATGCAGTCCACCATCCTCTCAACATAACCACACCTGTGCACCCTCACACCTGACTCAAGGATCTCTTCACCTGTGCACCCCCACACCTGACTCAAGGATCTCTTCACCTGTGCACCCCACACCCGACTCAAGGATCTTGTCACCTGTGCACCTCCACACCTGACTCAAGGATCTCTTCACCTGTGCACCTCCACACCTGACTCAAGGATCTCTTCACCTGTGCACACCACACCTGACTCAAGGATCTCTTCACCTGTGCACCCCCACACCTGACTCAAGGATCTCTTCACCTGTGCACCCCACACCTGACTCAAGGATCTCTTCACCTATGCACCCCACACCTGACTCAAGGATCTCTTCACCTGTGCACCCCACACCTGACTCAAGGATCTCTTCACCTGTGCACCCCACACCTGACTCAAGGATCTCTTCATCTGTGCACCTCACACCTGACCCATGATCCTCCAGGTTTCTGCACAACTTCATCTGGAGACTACCACACGGAACTTTAACAAGTCTGAGTGAGTGTTTACTACAATCATTAGTATATTTATGTAACTAACTTTAATTGCAAATAAAAGCCACCCACACATCACACAATTCATTGATCATTACATAGGACCCATGAGTCAACTTCCAGATAGATCCTTTACCTTATTTCAATAGTTAACCTCAATTGGCATCGTGGAATACGTATAGACACATAAGGCTCACTTTGCTAGCCAATTACATGATTGTCAATTGCGTTGATCTATAGCTCTTCAAGCATCTATAGCTCTTCAAGCATCTATAGCTCTTCAAGCTAGAGGAATTATAGCCCATTAATCTAAACTTTAAAAAAAAAGCTTTCATAGGGCACTATGGCAACAACTAGGCTATCTAGACCACTTAGACTAATGAGGCAACTAAGCTATACTAGACCACTTAGACTAATGAGGCAACTAAGCTATACTAGACCACTTACACTAATGAGGCAACTAAGCTATACTAGACCACTTACACTAATGAGACATCTAACTAGACCACTTAGACTAATGAGGCAACTAAGCTATACTAGACCATTTAGACTAATGAGGCAACTAAGCTATACTAGACCACTTACACTAATGAGACAACTAAGCTATACTAGACCATTTAGACTAATGAGGCAACTAAGCTATACTAGACCACTTACACTAATGAGATATACTAGACCATTTAGACTAATGAGGCAACTAAGCTATACTAGACCACTTAGACTAATGAGGCAACTAGGCTATACTAGACCACTTAGACTAATGAGGCAACTAAGCTATACTAGACCACTTAGACTAATGAGACAACTAAGCTATACTAGACCACTTAGACTAATGAGGCAACTAAGCTATACTAGACCACTTACACTAATGAGACAACTAAGCTGTACTAGACCACTTACATTAATGAGACAACTAAGCTATACTAGACCGCTTAGACTAATGAGGCAACTAACTAGACCATTTAGACTAATGAGGCAACTAAGCTATACTAGACTAATGAGGCAACTAAGCTATACTAGACCACTTACACTAATGAGGCAACTAAGCTATACTAGACCACTTAGACTAATGAGGCAACTAAGCTATACTAGACCACTTAGACTAATGAGACAACTAAGCTATACTAGACCACTTAGACTAATGAGACAACTAAGCTATACTAGACCACTTAGACTAATGAGGCAACTAACTAGACCACTTAGACTAATGAGGCAACTAAGCTATACTAGACCATTTAGACTAATGAGGCAACTAAGCTATACTAGACCACTTACACTAATGAGACAACTAAGCTATACTAGACCATTTAGACTAATGAGGCAACTAAGCTATACTAGACCACTTACACTAATGAGATATACTAGACCATTTAGACTAATGAGGCAACTAAGCTATACTAGACCACTTAGACTAATGAGGCAACTAGGCTATACTAGACCACTTAGACTAATGAGGCAACTAAGCTATACTAGACCACTTAGACTAATGAGACAACTAAGCTATACTAGACCACTTAGACTAATGAGGCAACTAAGCTATACTAGACCACTTACACTAATGAGACAACTAAGCTGTACTAGACCACTTACATTAATGAGACAACTAAGCTATACTAGACCGCTTAGACTAATGAGGCAACTAACTAGACCATTTAGACTAATGAGGCAACTAAGCTATACTAGACTAATGAGGCAACTAAGCTATACTAGACCACTTACACTAATGAGGCAACTAAGCTATACTAGACCACTTAGACTAATGAGGCAACTAAGCTATACTAGACCACTTAGACTAATGAGACAACTAAGCTATACTAGACCACTTAGACTAATGAGACAACTAAGCTATACTAGACCACTTAGACTAATGAGGCAACTAAGCTATACTAGACCACTTACACTAATGAGGCAACTAAGCTATACTAGACCACTTACACTAATGAGGCAACTAAGCTATACTAGACCACTTACACTAATGAGACAACTAAGCTATACTAGACCACTTGGACTAATGAGGCAACTAAGCTATACTAGACCACTTACACTAATGAGGCAACTAAGCTATACTAGACCACTTAGACTAATGAGGCAACTAAGCTATACTAGACCACTTAGACTAATGAGGCAACCACTTACACTAATGAGGCAACTAAGCTATACTAGACCACTTAGACTAATGAGGCAACTAAGCTATACTAGAACACTTAGACTAATGAGGCACTAGACCGCTTAGACTAACGAGGCAACTAAACTATCCTTATGAGTACTAGAGCATCTAGTCAAAACGTCGAATGAATAAAATTTGATGTTGATTATTGAGATTGGTCATTTTTATAATAGACAAGTTGATAGACAAGCTTATCAACAAATGAAATGTACTTAGAATATGAAGGAGTTGATGAGCATTTCCCTTGAATGTAGGAAGGCTTGTTGTCTCTGTGTAAGTCTCATTTATATATTATCCATTTAAAGTGGTATGGAGTGTAGCACAAATGGCTACAGCATGGACTGTGCTAATCAAGTCATTGGCAAAGATCTATAGATTTCTCTTTACGTGCTATATAATAGAATATAATTGATAACATTATAGAAACATGGAGACATTATAGAAACATGGAGACATTAGAGATGTGTAATGTATAAAAATGCACATGTACTAAACATGATTTCAATAAGTTCTTATCAGAGATGAGAGGTTGGGGGTGTGGCTTCAACTCTGCAAATATCACCTGTATACAAATATAATTATTGTTAAAAGGCAACACCAACAAATAATTAAAACTTGCATAGTTCTTGAGTTATTGTGTGCAACCCTTTACCTCATCCATTGCTACAGTTAAACCTCAAAGAAGCTGACTCTAATACACATGCTCACTTGTGCTGTGTACAATACAACAATAAAATATTAGAAAAGCATTTAAAAAGAAGCACTCACATTGAAAGCACTGAAACTCAGGCTTGAGACTGGTGCTCAACTACTCTAGCTGTCAACATTGCCACAGAGACACACATACTGGAGACACAGAAACTCAGACTTGAGACTGGTGCTCAACTACTGTAGCTCTCAACACTGCCACAGAGACAATCATACTGGAGGCACAGAAACTCAGACTTGAGACTGGTGCTCAACTACTGTAGCTCTCAACACTGCCAGAGAGACATACATACTGGAGGCACAGAAACTCAGACTTGAGACTGGTGCTCAACTACTGTAGCTCTCAACACTGCCACAGAGACATACATACTGGAGGCACAGAAACTCAGACTTGAGACTGGTGCTCAACTACTGTAGCTCTCAACACTGCCACACACACTCACTGGAGGCACAGAGACTCGGGCTTGAGACTGGTGCTCAACTACTGTAGCTCTCAACACTGCCACAGAGACACTCATACTGGAAGCACAGAGACTCAGACTTGAGACTGGTGCTCAACTACTGTAGCTCTCAATACACACATTCACACCTCATGTGCACCACATTGTCCACTATACACATCCACACCTCATGTGCACCACATTGTGCACTACACACATCCACACCTCATGTGCACCACATTGTCCACTACACACATCCACACCTCATGTGCACCACATTGTCCACTGCACACATCCACACCTCATGTGCATCACATTGTGCACTACACACATCCACACCTCATGTGCACCACATTGTGCACTACACACATCCACACCTCATGTGCACCACATTGTCCACTGCACACATCCACACCTCATGTGCACCACATTGTCCACTGCACACATCCACACCTCATGTGCACCACATTGTGCACTACACACATCCACACCTCATGTGCACCACATTGTCCACTACACACATCCACACCTCATGTGCACCACATTGTCCACTACACACATCCACACCTCATGTGCACCACATTGTCCACTACACACATCCACACCTCATGTGCACCACATTGTCCACTGCACACATCCACACCTCATGTGCATCACATTGTGCACTACACACATCCACACCTCATGTGCACCACATTGTCCACTACACACATCCACACCTCATGTACACCACATTGTGCACTACACACATCCACACCTCATGTGCACCACATTGTGCACTACACACATCCACACCTCATGTGCACCACATTGTGCACTACACACATCCACACCTCATGTGCACCACATTGTCCACTACACACATCCACACCTCATGTGCACCACATTGTGCACTGCACACATCCACACCTCATGTGCACCACATTGTGCACTACACACATCCACACCTCATGTGCACCACATTGTCCACTACACACATCCACACCTCATGTGCACCACATTGTCCACTACACACATCCACACCTCATGTGCACCACATTGTCCACTACACACATCCACACCTCATGTGCACCACATTGTCCACTACACATATCCACACCTCATGTGCACCACATTGTGCACTACACACATCCACACCTCATGTGCACCACATTGTCCACTACACACATCCACACCTCATGTGCACCACATTGTGCACTACACACATCCACACCTCATGTGCACCACATTGTGCACTACACACATCCACACCTCATGTGCACCACATTGTCCACTGCACACATCCACACCTCATGTGCACCACATTGTGCACTGCACACATCCACACCTCATGTGCACCACATTGTGCACTACACACATCCACACCTCATGTGCACCACATTGTCCACTACACACATCCACACCTCATGTGCACCACATTGTGCACTGCACACATCCACACCTCATGTGCACCACATTGTCCACTACACACATCCACACCTCATGTGCACCACATTGTCGACTACACATATCCACACCTCATGCGCACCACATTGTGCACTGCACACATCCACACCTCATGTGCACCACATTGTCCACTGCACACATCCACACCTCATGTGCACCACATTGTGCACTGCACACATCCACACCTCATGTACACCACATTGTGCACTACACACATCCACACCTCATGTGCACCACATTGTCCACTACACACATCCACACCTCATGTGCACCACATTGTCCACTACACACATCCACACCTCATGTGCACCACATTGTCCACTACACACATCCACACCTCATGTGCACCACATTGTGCACTACACACATCCACACCTCATGTGCACCACATTGTGCACTACACACATCCACACCTCATGTGCACCACATTGTCCACTACACACATCCACACCTCATGTGCATCACATTGTCCACTACACACATCCACACCTCATGTGCACCACATTGTCCACTACACACATCCACACCTCATGTGCACCACATTGTCCACTGCACACATCCACACCTCATGTGCACCACATTGTCCACTGCACACATCCACACCTCATGTGCACCACATTGTCCACTACACACATCCACACCTCATGTGCACCACATTGTCCACTGCACACATCCACACCTCATGTGCACCACATTGTGCACTACACACATCCACACCTCATGTGCACCACATTGTCCACTGCACACATCCACACCTCATGTGCACCACATTGTCCACTACACATATCCACACCTCATGTGCACCACATTGTGCACTACACACATCCACACCTCATGTGCACCACATTGTCCACTACACACATCCACACCTCATGTGCACCACATTGTGCACTACACACATCCACACCTCATGTGCACCACATTGTGCACTACACACATCCACACCTCATGTGCACCACATTGTCCACTACACACATCCACACCTCATGTGCATCACATTGTGCACTACACACATCCACACCTCATGTGCACCACATTGTCCACTACACACATCCACACCTCATGTGCACCACATTGTGCACTACACACATCCACACCTCATGTGCATCACATTGTGCACTACACACATCCACACCTCATGTGCACCACATTGTGCACTACACACATCCACACCTCATGTGCACCACATTGTCCACTACACACATCCACACCTCATGTGCACCACATTGTCCACTACACACATCCACACCTCATGTGCATCACATTGTGCACTACACACATCCACACCTCATGTGCACCACATTGTCCACTACACACATCCACACCTCATGTGCACCACATTGTGCACTACACACATCCACACCTCATGTGCATCACATTGTGCACTACACACATCCACACCTCATGTGCACCACATTGTGCACTACACACATCCACACCTCATGTGCACCACATTGTGCACTACACACATCCACACCTCATGTGCACCACATTGTCCACTACACACATCCACACCTCATGTGCACCACATTGTGCACTACACACATCCACACCTCATGTGCACCACATTGTCCACTACACACATCCACACCTCATGTGCATCACATTGTCCACTACACACATCCACACCTCATGTGCACCACATTGTGCACTACACACTATCAGCACATGCCATGTCTTGTTGCCATAGTTGACTGTACCCATGTTGGTCAGCTAGTGCCTTCTTTGGACTTGCCGAGGAGCGAGAACTCCAGGAACCAAACAGCAGTCTGAGCACACGTTGTTTTGCTTGTAATACCGACAGGTGTTAGCTTGATTGCACTAGCCACGCAGTTACTCATCAGATGATCCTCACCAACCATTTTATTCCACAACCAAGAAACAGAGTGGGCATGGACGCCATCGGACCATTTGGAGCCTTCTGGCACAAAAGTTGTTTATTTGACCCTAATTATACCCAATTACGATTGCGGATACCAGAGAGTCGGCACCTGAAGATGAACTATCAGGTACTATGAATAGGATCAGACCTAGTATCCTAGTCTCCTAGGATACTATCAGGTACTATGAATAGGGTCAGACCTAGTATCCAAGCCTCCTAGGATACTATCAGGTATTATGGATAGAGTCAGACCTAGAATCCTAACTTCCTAGGCTACTATCAGGTACTATGAGTAGGGTCAGACCTAGTATCCTAGCCTCCGCTGAGAGCTTGCATTGCTCCACCACCTTGACCAGTCGATCTTGACCTGTAGCAAACTCACTACACAACACAGGGAGAGGGGCGTGGCATGGTTATGTGTAGTATACATATACATGTACACACTATTTAGTTGCAAGATTAGCGCAGACATCACCCCCGGCCTCTCACCCGGCCATGAGTGCCCATTGAGGACAAAGAAACAGAGACAGACAGAAAGGGCTGGGAGAAGCACACCTCAGGCCCTGGGAGAAGCAACCTCAGGTCCTGGGAGAAGCAACCTCAGGTCCTGGGAGAAGCAACCTCAGGTCCTGGGAGAAGCAACCTCAGGTCCTGGGAGAAGCAACCTCAGGTCCTGGGAGAAGCAACCTCAGGTCCTGGGAGAAGCAACCTCAGGTCCTGGGAGAAGCAACCTCAGGTCCTGGGAGAAGCAACCTCAGGTCCTGGCAGGTCCTGGGAGAAGCAACCTCAGGCCCTGGGAGAAGCAACCTCAGGTCCTGGGAGAAGCAACCTCAGGTCCTGGGAGAAGCAACCTCAGGTCCTGGGAGAAGCAACCTCAGGTCCTGGGAGAAGCAACCTCAGGTCCTGGGAGAAGCAACCTCAGGTCCTGGGAGAAGCAACCTCAGGTCCTGGGACAAGCAACCTCAGGTCCTGGCAGGTCCTGGGAGAAGCAACCTCAGGCCCTGGGAGAAGCAACCTCAGGTCCTGGGAGAAGCAACCTCAGGTCCTGGGAGAAGCAACCTCAGGTCCTGGGAGAAGCAACCTCAGGCCCTGGGAGAAGCAACCTCAGGCCCCGATCTCCTAGTCTGGGCCTTGTGGCTGTTTTAAAATTGGGGGGACATGGCATGACTGGCACGTGGTCTATGCACCCAACACCTGGCTTATGCTCTTTCCCCGTTCGAGGGATTCCTAGCCCCCTCTAGATGTACCAGGCCTAACCTGCTTATGCTCTTCCACCGGCGGGGAACCACTCGCCCCCTCTAGATGTATCAGGCCTAGTTTGGTTGTTATGCTGGTTGCTGCTTGGGGGTGGGGGGCAATGCATGGCCAGGGGAACAGGCCAGGGGAACATGTCCTATGGGACCAAAACCCTGCTCATGTCCTTCCCCTGGTCGAGTTGCCAATAGTCCCCTTGGTCCCTCCCTCCCGGGTACTTTGTGTGAGCCACCAAAGAAACACACACACACAACACAGGAAAAAGGCTCGGAATTTACTACATGGTATGGAAGATATAGCAGTTGCCATGGCGATCTTCATTGCTAGTATTTACCTAGAAGTTTGCAGTATGAGTCCTGCTTGGTGAAGGGATGCTAGAGCATTCTTGATCATGCCCAGAGAGAGCACTTCATAGCTACCCACCAGTCCTAATAACACACACACACACAGAGAAAGAGCGAGGGAAGTGAGTTAACTCACTTAGACCACAAACATCTAAAGGACCCTTTACCATCCAATAATATTGGTGGGTGCATGATATTAATTGCGAACATTTCTCTAAATGTTTGCTGTTTGTGGTAGGTTCCTATTTCCGCAGTTGATGTGGAGTCCATCCACCTGTGAAACATTTCTCTACTTCCTTTGTTTTATTATGGTCAGGTCTAGTTGCCTGGCAACTGTGGCTATATATAGCATTATGGTCAGGTCCAGCTGCTAAGCAGGTATGGCTATATATAGTATTATGGTCAGGTCTAGCTGCTGAGCAGGTGTGGCTATATATATTAATATGGTCAGGTCCAGCTGATGGGCAGATGTGGCTATATATAGTATTATGGTCGGGTCCAGCTGCTGGGCAGGTGTGGCTATATATAGCATAATGGTCAGGTCCAGCTGACGGGCAGGTGTGGCTATATATAGTATTATGGTCAGGTCTAGCTGCTGGGAAGGTGTGGCTATATATAGTATCATGGTCAGGTCTAGCTGCCATGGCTATATATAGTATTATGGTTGGGTCTAGTTGCCGGGCAGCTGTGGCTAAATATAGTATTATGGTCAGGTGCTGGGTGGCTATAAATAGTATTATGGTCAGGTCTAGCTGCTGGGCAGGTGTGGCTATAAATAGTATTATGGTCAGGTCTAGCTGCTGGGTAGGTGTGGCTATCTATAGTATTATGGTCAGGTGCTGGGTGGCTATAAATAGTATTACGGTCAGATCTAGCCACTGGGGAGGTGTGGCTATAGTATTATGGTCAGGTCTAGCTGCCATGGCTATATATAGTACTGTGGTCGGGTCTAGTTGCCTAGCTGCCATGGCTATATATAGTATTATGTGGTCAGGTGCTGGATGGCTATAAATAGTTTATGGTCAGGTCCAGGTGTGGTATTATGGTCAGGTCCAGTTGCTGGGCAGGTGTGGCTATATATTATGGTCAGGTCTAGCTGCTGGGAGGTGTGGCAATGAGCTGCACCATTTTTTTTAATTTGTGAAGAAATTAGTTGGAAAATGAGCCAAGCATACATAGTTGGGAGCAGTGAGATGGGCAGGCAGTTGAGGAGTTTCTTCCCTTAACTTCTAGTGAAATGAAGTCGTATGCTGAAAAACAAACTGACGGCTACAGAATAACTAGCTCTGCAGCAAACCCAGGAAGTGGGTGTGGCTAAGTTGGTTCTGCCACTAGTGTGGGAGGAGCTCATTGTTGTTGAACTTTGTACTCAACCTCAAGTCACTGACACATGCTTCGCTAGTTCGCTGCTAGGGGTAGTTCCACCCCAGCAAGCAACTACATGTATAGTGTCGCTAGTCCTCATTGCTCTCAGCCACGCACCCTATTGGCTCATTTCCCAGCTACCGCAAGTAATTTCTTCACCAAATAAACCCATGGATCCATTTCGTCAGCTAATGCTGATTGATGTGTTTGGGTTGTGGTGGCTCTCCTCTAAACCAGTTACACACGCACACTCGGGATCTATGATAGTTAGAGACCGTTGGGCCATTTTAAATGCTCTTTTGAACTTATTTATGACTTTCTCAATAACTTTCTCTCGACATATCACATGATGCAAACCACATGGAGTAACACTTAACCTAGAGCAGAGATACTAACACAGAGTAACACTTAACCTAGGGCAGAGACACTAACACAGAGTAACACTTAACCTAGGGCAGAGACACTAACATGGAGTAACACTTAACCTAGGGCAGAGACACCAACACAGAGTAACACGTAACCTAGGGCAGAGACACCAACACAGAGTAACACTTAACCTAGGACAGAGACACTAACATGGAGTAACACTTAACCTAGGGCAGAGACACTAACATGGAGTAACACGTAACCTAGGGCAGAGACACTAACATGGAGTAACACTTAACCTAGGGCAGAGACACTAACACGGAGTAACACTTAACCTAGGGCAGAGACACTAACATGGAGTAACACTTAACCTAGGGCAGAGACACTAACATGGAGTAACACGTAACCTAGGGCAGAGACACTAACATGGAGTAACACTTAACCTAGGGCAGAGACACTAACACGGAGTAACACTTAACCTAGGACAGAGACACTAACATGGAGTAACACTTAACCTAGGGCAGAGACACTAACATGGAGTAACACGTAACCTAGGGCAGAGACACTAACATGGAGTAACACTTAACCTAGGGCAGAGACACTAACATGGAGTAACACGTAACCTAGGGCAGAGACACTAACATGGAGTAACACTTAACCTAGGGCAGAGACACTAACATGGAGTAACACTTAACCTAGGGCAGAGAAACTAACATGGAGTAACACGTAACCTAGGGCAGAGACACTAACATGGAGTAACACTTAACCTAGGGCAGAGACACTAACATGGAGTAACACTTAACCTAGGGCAGAGACACTAACATGGAGTAACACGTAACCTAGGGCAGAGACACTAACATGGAGTAACACTTAACCTAGGGCAGAGACACTAACATGGAGTAACACTTAACCGGCAGAGACACTAACATGGAGTAACACGTAACCTAGGGCAGAGACACTAACATGGAGTAACACTTAACCTAGGGCAGAGACACTAACATGGAGTAACACTTAACCTAGGGCAGAGACACTAACATGGAGTAACACGTAACCTAGGGCAGAGACACTAACATGGAGTAACACTTAACCTAGGGCAGAGACACTAACATGGAGTAACACTTAACCTAGGGCAGACACTAACATGGAGTAACACGTAACCTAGGGCAGAGAAACTAACATGGAGTAACACTTAACCTAGGGCAGAGACACTAACATGGAGTAACACTTAACCTAGGGAAGACACTAACATGGAGTAACACGTAACCTAGGGCAGAGACACTAACATGGAGTAACACTTAACCTAGGGCAGAGACACTAACATGGAGTAACACTTAACCTAGGGAAGAGATACTGATATAGGTTGTGCAATCTAAAGAATATTTTAATAAGGATAAAAATCTTGAGGTTTTATGAAACCTGTAACAGCTCAAAACCAAATAACCAAATCGTTCTCGATGAAGTAGAGCGTATTGGCAGACTAGGAAGAGCATTTCCTCTGGTTTCTTCTGCGATATAAATAGTATATTCAACTTTATCTTTTGTTACCGAGTTCCTCCCTGCTGCCCCCCCCCCCCCCCCCCCCCCCTCCCCTCCCCTCATTCCACTTTAGATCCTCCTAACGACGTTGGGAAACGCTGAGCTACAGTCTGGAAACAGTTTCTCAGGAGCGACAACTCAAACATCAGAACATGCTAGCATGTGAGCTGGCATGTGAGCTGGCATGTGAGCTGGCATGTGAGCTGGCATGTGAGCTGGCATGTGAGCTGGCATGTGAGCTGGCATGTGAGCTGGCATGTGAGCTAGCATGTGAGCAGGCATGTGAGCTGGCATGTGAGCTGGCAGGTGAGCTAGCATGTGAGCTGGCATGTGAGCTGGCATGTGAGCTGGCATGTGAGCTGGCATGTGAGCTGGCATGTGAGCTACATGTAGCATGTGAGCTAGCATGTGAGCTAGCATGTGAGCTAGCATGTGAGCTGGCATGTGAGCTACATGTAGCATGTGAGCTAGCATGTGAGCTACATGTAGCACATGAGCTAGGTTGATTACATCATCAACAACCACCGCTACTCACACCTGCAAGCTTTAGGAGTGCACGTACATTCTATGCACGAGTATTTATATAGTAGCATGTGCATGAGTATATATATAGTAGCACGTGCATGAGTATATATATAGTAGCATGTGCATGAGTATATATAGTAGCACGTGCATGAGTATATATATAGTAGCACGTGCATGAGTGTGTATATAGTAGCACGTGCATGAGTGTATATATAGTAGCACGTGCATGAGTGTATATATAGTAGCACGTGCATGAGTGTATATATAGTAGCACGTGCATGAGTGTATATATAGTAGCACGTGCATGAGTGTATATATAGTAGCACGAGCATGATATACCATGTTGTATGGTCTTGACAGCCAGTCTCTGAGTGTGTCTGACAGTGGCACTCTGGGACTGGACTCCGCCATCCAGTGAGAGCAGCTGATGACACAAGATCCACACACCAAGCACAAATGGCTGCAGGAGCTTCTGTAGGAAACTGACAAGTCTGTCTTGAGATGCTTGCAGTGACAATAGCTTCCCTTCTGAAGTGCATGCCAAGACACCTCTCTTCTCAAAGCAATGCACTCCTTCAGCAAACAGCTGCAGTAGCAACAACCACAACAGTTTGTATCACTGCAATCTAGGGCCACATGCACCTAGGCCACACCCACTCACTGGAGGGTGTGGCACTTCACTAATACACACTGCCACATGCACCTAGTCCACACCCACTCATGGGTTACCAGGGGATGGAGGGTTACCAGGGGAGGGAGGGTTACCAGGGGAGGGAGGGTTACCAGGGGAGGGGAGGGTTACCAGGGGAGGGAGGGTTACCAGGGGAGGGAGGGTTACCAGGGGAGGGGAGGGTTACCAGGGGAGGGGAGGGGAGGGTTACCAGGGGAGGGAGGGAGGGTTACCAGGGGAGGGGAGGGTTACCAGGGGAGGGGAGGGTTACCAGGGGAGGGAGGGAGGGTTACCAGGGGAGTGAGGGTTACCAGGGGAGGGGAGGGTTACCAGGGGAGGGAGGGTTACCAGGGGAGGGAGGGTTACCAGGGGAGGGGAGGGTTACCAGGGGAGGGAGGGTTACCAGGGGAGGGGAGGGTTACCAGGGGAGGGGAGGGTTACCAGGGGAGGGGAGGGTTACCAGGGGAGGGAGGGAGGGTTACCAGGGGAGGGAGGGTTACCAGGGGAGGGAGGGTTACCAGGGGAGGGAGGGTTACCAGGGGAGGGAGGGAGGGTTACCAGGGGAGGGGAGGGTTACCAGGGGAGGGGAGGGTTACCAGGGGAGGGAGGGAGGGTTACCAGGGGAGGGAGGGTTACCAGGGGAGGGAGGGTTACCAGGGGAGGGAGGGAGGGTTACCAGGGGAGGGAGGGAGGGTTACCAGGGGAGGGAGGGAGGGTTACCAGGGGAGGGAGGGAGGGTTACCAGGGGAGGGAGGGTTACCAGGGGAGGGAGGGTTACCAGGGGAGGGAGGGAGGGTTACCAGGGGAGGGAGGGTTACCAGGGGAGGGAGGGTTACCAGGGGAGGGGAGGGTTACCAGAGGAGGGAGGGAGGGTTACCAGGGGAGGGGAGGGTTACCAGGGGAGGGGAGGGTTACCAGGAGAGGGAGGGTTACCAGGGGAGGGAGGGTTACCAGGGGAGGGAGGGAGGGTTACCAGGGGAGGGAGGGAGGGTTACCAGGGGAGGGAGGGTTACCAGGGGAGGGAGGGTTACCAGGGGAGGGAGGGTTACCAGGGGAGGGAGGGAGGGTTACCAGGGGAGGGAGGGTTACCAGGGGAGGGAGGGTTACCAGGGGAGGGAGGGAGGGTTATAGGCTTTTCTGATTTACATTCCCTTTTGCAGTTCATGATAATAATAAATAAAACATAATATTATGTATGAATGTAATTATATATAATATAATATAATGTATGAATGTAATAATATATAATATAATGAATGTAATTATAATGTATAAATGTAATATATAATTAAATATAATACAGTGTATAAATATAAACACTCAACGAAGTCTCAGCTAACACAGCAAATAACAATCACTCCTCAATAACCAGCTTAATATTAGCTCTCTCCATGTTTGGGCTCTAGCCCTCATCAGGAATAATCCTGCCAGAATACAGATGAGCATGGTCACCATACCTGTCCAGGGTCTCGGAGTGGCAGGACAAACTCACAGGCAAGGGCCGACAGCAAAGCTGTGAATCTCTGAAAGGCTACCTCTGTAACACCACACACACACACACAACACACACACACACAACACACACACACACAACACACACACATGCACGAGCGCACACACACACACACAACACACACATACATGCACGCGCGCACACAACACACACACACATACAACACACACACACACAACACGCACACAACACACACACACAACACACACACACAACACACACACACAACACACACACCCAACACACACACACAACACACACACGCACAACACACGCAACCACAACACACACACAACACGTGCAACCACAACACACACACAACACGCGCAACCACAACACACAAACACACAACACGCGCAACCACAATACACACACACACACAACACACACGCACAAAACACACACACACACAACATACAGACTAAATTTAAGTTGATTACCGAGAAAGTCGTTGTGAATATATACATATACACACATGTGCACATGTATACATGTGCATACACACATATACATACACATGTGCACATGTATACATGTGCATATAAAAAAAATAGGGGGAATCATTTCCCACTCTCAAGAAAAGCTGACTGGATTCACTGGAACTCAAGGAGTTGGTGGGATGAGCAGAGATGAGGCTTGCTGCTATCACTGCATAGACCTGACACTGTAGCAGCTGCCATACCTCTAGTTGTGGTTTGTAGATATGGACTTCCCTCCAAGCAGTTGTAGAACTAGGGGGTCACTAATTGGGAACCACTGAAGAGTAGTTGCCTTCAGGCTTGATATCAAGTCTTGACAAGTCTTGACTATTAAAATCCTCCCTGCTAGTGGGGCAATGGCTGCCTCAGCATCCAGAGGGTTCCAGCATCTGCATGCATGTGGAGAAAGAGGTGGCAGATTCAGCCACTAAGAGCCAAGAAGGCCAAGAGAAGTGTGTGCACCAGCTGGCTATTCAGCAGAGAGGAAGGATCTTGCCCGGAAGTTTGGGGAAGACCTTCTTCCGTATCCTTCGCACTTCATTTTTGCACTTAATTTTTTTTAAAGATAATTTTAATTGGTTAAATAAAACAGAATTAGGTGGAGCAAAAAATGATTCTCTCTACTAAAACAACAACAACATAACAACAACCTAACAACTAACAACAACAACCTAACAACTAACAACAACAACTTAACAACACTAACAACAAAAACAACCTAACAATACTAACAACCTGACAACAACAACCTAACAACAACAACTTAACTAACTACAACAACAACTAAGGGGGAACTATACCTGAAACTGTGAAACTGTGGGGAAAAACGTCTGTTGATTTAGACTGCCCATAACGTTTTTTATAATTACTCTGTCCAAATAATATTATGCTCATATTGTTCCTTGATCTATGTGCTTTCCAATGATATAAAAGATTAGTCTATAGGCATATTTTCTCAGAAGATACATGCAGAAATATCAAGACATTCAAAAAAAGCTAAACACTTCTGCCCCAACACTTCCCCCTCACCCATACTTACAAACCAAAAGCTGTAAATTGGTCTGTGGTTTGCCTTATTATATGGCCGAGACAAAAATGTAATAACTAAACTGGGGGGAGTGGGGCATCCTGCGGTATTAGTGAATACGCGATCTTAACGATAAATCTGCAAAGGTCACCTCTTCTAATTACCATAACTTGACAACCCATCAAGTAAAAAAAAAATTGTCTCCAACATATAATAGCTATTAGCTTAGGCAAACCACAGACCAATTTACAGCTTTTGGTTTGTAAGTATGGGTGAGGGGGAAGTGTTGGGGCAGAAGTGTTTAGTTTTTTGGATTGCCTTGCATGCATCTTCCTATAGACTAATCTTTTATATCATTGGAAAGCACATGGATCAAGGAAGAATATGGGCATAATATTATTTGGACAGAGTAATTATTAATAAAGTTATGGGCAGTCTAAATCAACAGACGTTTTCCCCCCAGTTTCAGGTATAGTCCCCCCTTAATTAACAACTAACTACAACAACAACATAACAACTAACAACAACAACCTAACAACAACCTAACAACAGTAACAACAATCTAACAACAACAACCTAACAAGAACAACTTAACTAACCACAACAACAACTTAACAACTAACCACACCAACAACGTAACAACTAACCACAACAACAACATAACAACTAACAACAACCACAACCTAACAACACTAACTACAACAACCTAACAACAGTAACAACAACCTAACAACAACAACAACCTAACAACACTAACAACAACAACCTAACAACACTAACAACAACAACAACCTAACAACTAACAACAACCTAACAACACTAACTACAACAACCTAACAACAACAACCTAACAACTAACAACAACCTAACAATACTAACTACAACAACCTAACAACACTAACAACAACAACAACAACAACCTAACAACTAACAACAACCTAACAATACTAACTACAACAACCTAACAACACTAACAACAACAACCTAACAACTAACAACAACCTAACAATACTAACTACAACAACCTAACAACACTAACTACAACAACCTAACAACACTAACAACAACAACAACAACAACCTAACAACTAACAACAACCTAACAATACTAACTACAACAACCTAACAACACTAACAACAACAACCTAACAACTAACAACAACCTAACAATACTAACTACAACAACCTAACAACACTAACAACAACAACAACAACCTAACAACTAACAACAACCTAACAACACTAACTACAACAACCTGGCAACTAACAACAACCTAACAACAACAACAACAACAACACTTAACAACAACACACTAACAGGAGCAATACAAACAACGAGAAGAGTTGACAGTTTGTGTGTGGCACTCGCACCATATGATATTTCTGGTTGTAGACTCATGGCCAGCAATGCATCTTGCAGGAAGATGTGTAGTAGTTGGTTGCGATAATGAGCCAGCAACAAGTGGCTCAGAGAAACTTCTAGAACAGACTTGAAGACTGGCTCCTGCAGCTTGGCATGGCAGAGGTCCACCATGGAGACAGGGCTGAGTCTTTCCTGACAGTGTTCAGACACCGCGAGTTCAATGAGGTGGTTGCTAGTGGAGAGTTCAACACTGGCAGTCAGCATCTTCAACCCTGACCTGGTCATCTCTCCAGCATCTGCAACATAAGCATGAGGGTCCTCAAGTACACAGTCCACCACACACCCTCAGCTCCACCACACCCCTTACATACCTCCACACAGTCCACCACACACCCTCACCTCCACACAGTCCACCACACACCCTCACCTCCACACAGTCCACCATACACCCTCACCTCCACACAGTCCACCACACCCCTTACATACCTCCACAGTCCACACTCCTTTACCTCTCCGTGGTGAGGCCATAGAGCCGCCTCTGTGCAGCACTTGTGTCTCCAACCAGCCAACAAAGTCCTCCAGGTCACCTACACACCACCAACCACACACATCACACACGTTATACACAAACACCTCACACACACACCAAAACCTCACACACTAACACCTCACGCCAACATCACACACACAACACCTCATACACCAACACCACACATCTCACACACACCAACACCTCACACACTAACACACCAACACCTCACACACACCAACACCACACACACCAACACCTCACACACACCAACACCTCACACAAACCAACACCACACACACACCAACACCTCACACACTAACACCTCACGCCAACATCACACACACAACACCTCATACACCAACACCACACATCTCACACACACCAACACCTCACACACTAACACACCAACACCTCACACACACCAACACCACACACACCAACACCTCACACACACCAACACCTCACACAAACCAACACCACACACACACCAACACCTCACACACCAACACCATACACACCTCACACACAACACCTCACACACCAACACCTCACACAGCAACACCTCACACATCAACACCTCACACACCAACACCTCACACACACCAACACCACACACACACAACACCTCACACACCAACACCATACACACCAACACCACACACACACCAACACCACACACACACCAGCACCACACACACACACCAACACCATACACGCCAACACCTCACACACACACCAACACCTCACACACACCAACACCACACACACCAACACCACACACACCAGCAATCCAGTATATGTGCATCTAGTAATCTTGTATAAGGGTGTAATCCGGTGTGTGCATGCTAGTAATCTTGTGTCGCACCCATGTGTAATCCTGTGTGGGTGTGGTGAAGAAGGGCAGTGGCCACCAGAGAAGTGGGGAAGATGACCATACCATTGTGCAGCTCGGCCATGATCACATGACCTAGTTGCTTCACTACAGTCTTCTCCTCAGGCAAGAGCTCTGACTTCACTCTAGAGAGACGGACACTTTTATAGCACGTGATGCACTTGGTCAGACAGAAATACCTGGCCCCTCCCATAAGGCACACCACATCACACTGGCCCCTCCCATAAGGCACGCTACATCACACTGGCCCCTCCCATAAGGCACGCCACATCACACTGGCCCCTCCCATAAGGCACGCCACATCACACTGGCCCCTCCCATAAGGCATGCCACATCACACTGGCCCCTCCCATAAGGCACGCTACATCACACTGGCCCCTCCCATAAGGCAGGCTACATAGCACTGGCCCCTCCCATAAGGCACGCCACATCACTGGCCCCTCCCATAAGGCACGCCACATCACACTGGCCCCTCCCATAAGGCACGTCACATCACACTGGTCCCTCCCACAAGGCACGCCACATCACACTGGCCCCTCCCATAAGGCACACCACATCACACTGAGGTTGTGACACAGACAGAATTTCATACTCACTCACTCCGACCACCTCGCCCCTAACTTAATCTCTCCTCGCCCCTAACTTAATCTCTCCTCGCCCCTAACTTAATCTCTCCTCGCCCCTAACTTAATCTCTCCTCGCCCCTAACTTAATCTCTCCTCGCCCCTAACTTAATCTCTGCTCGCCCCTAACTTAATCCCTCCTCGTCCCTAACTTAATCTCTCCTCGCCCCTAACTTAATCTCTCCTCGCCCCTAACTTAATCTCTGCTCGCCCCTAACTTAATCCCTCCTCGTCCCTAACTTAATCTCTCCTCGTCCCTAACTTAATCTCTCCTCGCCCCTAACTTAATCCCTCCTCGCCCCTAACTTAATCCCTCCTCGTCCCTAACTTAATCTCTCCTCGCCCCTAACTTAATCCCTCCTCGCCCCTAACTTAATCTTTCCTTGCCCCTAACTTAATCTTTCCTCGCCCCTAACTTAATCTCTCCTCGCCCCTAACTTAATCTCTCCTCGCCCCTAACTTAATCTCTGCTCGCCCCTAACTTAATCCCTCCTCGTCCCTAACTTAATCTCTCCTCGCCCCTAACTTAATCTCTCCTCGCCCCTAACTTAATCTCTGCTCGCCCATAACTTAATCCCTCCTCGTCCCTAACTTAATCTCTCCTCGCCCCTAACTTAATCTCTCCTCGCCCCTAACTTAATCTCTCCTCGCCCCTAACTTAATCCCTCCTCGTCCCTAACTTAATCTCTCCTCGTCCCTAACTTAATCTCTCCTCGCCCCTAACTTAATCTCTCCTCGCCCCTAACTTAATCTCTGCTCGCCCCTAACTTAATCTCTCCTCGTCCCTAACTTAATCTCTCCTCGCCCCTAACTTAATCTCTCCTCGCCCCTAACTTAATCTCTCCTCGCCCCTAACTTAATCTCTCCTCGCCCCTAACTTAATCTCTCCTCGTCCCTAACTTAATCTCTCCTCGCCCCTAACTTAATCTCTCCTCGCCCCTAACTTAATCTCTCCTCGCCCCTAACTTAATCTCTCCTCGTCCCTAACTTAATCTCTCCTGCCCCTAACTTAATCTCTCCTTGCCCCTAACTTAATCTCTCCTGCCCCTAACTTAACCTAACTTAATCTCTCCTCATCCCTAACTTAATCTCTCCTGCCCCTAACTTAATCTCTCCTCGTCCCTAACTTAATCTCTCCTCGCCCCTAACTTAATCTCTCCTCGCCCCTAACTTAATCTCTCCTCGCCCCTAACTTAATCTCTCCTCGCCCCTAACTTAATCTCTCCTCGTCCCTAACTTAATCTCTCCTCGCCCCTAACTTAATCTCTCCTCGCCCCTAACTTAATCTCTGCTCGCCCCTAACTTAATCTCTCCTCGTCCCGAACTTAATCTCTCCTCGCCCCTAACTTAATCTCTCCTCGTCCCTAACTTAATCTCTCCTCGCCCCTAACTTAATCTCTCCTCGCCCCTAACTTAATCTCTCCTCGTCCCTAACTTAATCCCTCCTCGTCCCTAACTTAATCCCTCCTCGCCCCTAACTTAATCTCTCCTCGCCCCTAACTTAATCTCTCCTCGCCCCTAACTTAATCTCTCCTCGCCCCTAACTTAATCTCTCCTCGCCCCTAACTTAATCTCTCCTCGCCCCTAACTTAATCCCTCCTCGTCCCTAACTTAATCTCTCCTCGCCCTAACTTAATCTCTCCTCGCCCCTAACTTAATCTCTCCTGCCCCTAACTTAATCTCTCCTCATCCCTAACTTAATCTCTCCTGCTCCTAACTTAATCTCTCCTTGCCCCTAACTTAATCTCTCCTGCCCCTAACTTAACCTAACTTAATCTCTCCTCATCCCTAACTTAATCTCTCCTGCCCCTAACTTAATCTCTCCTCGTCCCAACTATTCCTCCTTCCTCCTTTAACTGCCATTAATGCTGGAGGCACAAAGTCAAGCATCACTCAACATTTTAACTAGACATAAACGCACAACAAACTCCACCCAAACTCCACCCATATGACATGCTGAACAACTGACTTGGGAATGAGAGGTACAACTGAGACCACACCTCCATCAGTCCTCGAGCAACACTGACCTTGGTATGAGGGAGTGTGGGATACGACTGAGACCACACCTCTGACAGACACCATGTACGGACACTGGCTTGCCAATGTTGACATAGATGGAGCCGTAGTCCTCCGAGAGGAGGGATATGACACGCAACAGTCCCTGGAGAGACACACACACACACACACACATGCACACACACACACACACACACAGGGAGAGGAGGTTAGTCTTGTGTGTGTGCATGCATACAGTGGTGGCCTCCTTGGGTTAGTCTTGTGTGTGCATGCATACAGTGGTGGCCTCCTTGGGTTAGTGTTGTGTGTGCATGCATACAGTGGTGGCCTCCTTGGGTTAGTCTTGTGTGTGTACATGCATACAGTGGTGGTCTCCTTGGGTTAGTCTTGTGTGTGCATGCATACAGTGGTGGCCTCCTTGGGTTAGTCTTGTGTGTACATGCATACAGTGGTGGCCTCCTTGGGTTAGTCTTGTGTGTGCATGCATACAGTGGTGGCCTCCTTGGGTTAGTCTTGTGTGTGCATGCATACAGTGGTGGCCTCCTTGGGTTAGTCTTGTGTGTGCATGCATACAGTGGTGGCCTCCTTGGGTTAGTCTTGTGTGTACATGCATACAGTGGTGGCCTCCTTGGGTTAGTCTTGTGTGTACATGCATACAGTGGTGGACTCCTTGGGTTAGTCTTGTGTGTGCATGCATACAGTGGTGGCCTCCTTGGGTTAGTCTTGTGTGTGCATGCATACAGTGGTGGCCTCCTTGGGTTAGTCTTGTGTGTACATGCATACAGTGGTGGCCTCCTTGGGTTAGTCTTGTGTGTGCATGCATACAGTGGTGGCCTCCTTGGGTTAGTCTTGTGTGTACATGCATACAGTGGTGGCCTCCTTGGGTTAGTCTTGTGTGTACATGCATACAGTGGTGGCCTCCTTGGGTTAGTCTTGTGTGTGCATGCATACAGTGGTGGACTCCTTGGGTTAGTCTTGTGTGTGCATGCATACAGTGGTGGCCTCCTTGGGTTAGTGTTGTGTGTGCATGCATACAGTGGTGGCCTCCTTGGGTTAGTCTTGTATGTGTGTGTGCATGCATACAGTGGTGGCCTCCTTGGGTTAGTCTTGTGTGTACATGCATACAGTGGTGGCCTCCTTGGGTTAGTCTTGTGTGTCCATGCATACAGTGGTGGCCTCCTTGGGTTAGTCTTGTATGTGTACATGCATACAGTGGTGGCCTCCTTGGGTTAGTCTTGTGTGTGCATGCATACAGTGGTGGCCTCCTTGGGTTAGTCTTGTGTGTGCATGCATACAGTGGTGGCCTCCTTGGGTTAGTCTTGTGTGTGCATGCATACAGTGGTGGCCTCCTTGGGTTAGTCTTGTATGTGCATGCATACAGTGGTGGCCTCCTTGGGTTAGTCTTGTATGTGCATGCATACAGTGGTGGCCTCCTTGGGTTAGTCTTGTATGTGTGTGTGCATGCATACAGTGGTGGCCTCCTTGGGTTAGTCTTGTGTGTGCATGCATACAGTGGTGGCCTCCTTGGGTTAGTCTTGTGTGTGCATGCATACAGTGGTGGACTCCTTGGGTTAGTCTTGTGTGTGCATGCATACAGTGGTGGCCTCCTTGGGTTAGTCTTGTATGTGCATGCATACAGTGGTGGCCTCCTTGAGTTAGTCTTGTATGTGTGTGCATGCATACAGTGGTGGCCTCCTTGGGTTAGTCTTGTGTGTGCATGCATACAGTGGTGGCCTCCTTGGGTTAGTCTTGTGTGTGCATGCATACAGTGGTGGCCTCCTTGGGTTAGTCTTGTGTGTACATGCATACAGTGGTGGCCTCCTTGGGTTAGTCTTGTGTGTGCATGCATACAGTGGTGGCCTCCTTGGGTTAGTCTTGTGTGTGCATGCATACAGTGGTGGCCTCCTTGGGTTAGTCTTGTGTGTACATGCATACAGTGGTGGACTCCTTGGGTTAGTCTTGTATGTGCATGCATACAGTGGTGGCCTCCTTGGGTTAGTCTTGTATGTGCATGCATACAGTGGTGGCCTCCTTGGGTTAGCCTTGTATGTGCATGCATACAGTGGTGGCCTCCTTGGGTTAGTCTTGTGTGTGTACATGCATACAGTGGTGGCCTCCTTGGGTTAGTCTTGTGTGTACATGCATACAGTGGTGGACTCCTTGGGTTAGTCTTGTGTGTGCATGCATACAGTGGTGGCCTCCTTGGGTTAGTCTTGTGTGTACATGCATACAGTGGTGGCCTCCTTGGGTTAGTCTTGTGTGTGCATGCATACAGTGGTGGACTCCTTGGGTTAGTCTTGTGTGTGCATGCATACAGTGGTGGACTCCTTGGGTTAGTCTTGTGTGTGCATGCATACAGTGGTGGCCTCCTTGGGTTAGTCTTGTGTGTGCATGCATACAGTGGTGGACTCCTTGGGTTAGTCTTGTGTGTGCATGCATACAGTGGTGGCCTCCTTGGGTTAGTCTTGTATGTGCATGCATACAGTGGTGGCCTCCTTGGGTTAGTCTTGTGTGTGCATGCATACAGTGGTGGCCTCCTTGGGTTAGTCTTGTGTGTGCATGCATACAGTGGTGGCCTCCTTGGGTTAGTCTTGTGTGTACATGCATACAGTGGTGGACTCCTTGGGTTAGTCTTGTATGTGTACATGCATACAGTGGTGGCCTCCTTGGGTTAGTCTTGTATGTGTGCATGCATACAGTGGTGGACTCCTTGGGTTAGGCTTGTGTGTGCATGCATACAGTGGTGGCCTCCTTGGGTTAGTCTTGTATGTGTACATGCATACAGTGGTGGCCTCCTTGGGTTAGTCTTGTATGTGCATGCATACAGTGGTGGCCTCCTTGGGTTAGTCTTGTATGTGCATGCATACAGTGGTGGCCTCCTTGGGTTAGTCTTGTGTGTGCATGCATACAGTGGTGGCCTCCTTGGGTTAGTCTTGTGTGTGCATGCATACAGTGGTGGCCTCCTTGGGTTAGTCTTGTGTGTACATGCATACAGTGGTGGCCTCCTTGGGTTAGTCTTGTGTGTGCATGCATACAGTGGTGGACTCCTTGGGTTAGTCTTGTGTGTGCATGCATACAGTGGTAGCCTCCTTGGGTTAGTCTTGTGTGTGCATGCATACAGTGGTGGCCTCCTTGGGTTAGTCTTGTGTGTACATGCATACAGTGGTGGCCTCCTTGGGTTAGTCTTGTGTGTGCATGAATACAGTGGTGGCCTCCTTGGGTTAGTCTTGTGTGTACATGCATACAGTGGTGGACTCCTTGGGTTAGGCTTGTGTGTGCATGCATACAGTGGTGGCCTCCTTGGGTTAGTCTTGTGTGTGTACATGCATACAGTGGTAGCCTCCTTGGGTTAGTCTTGTGTGTGCATGCATACAGTGGTGGCCTCCTTGGGTTAGTCTTGTGTGTACATGCATACAGTGGTGGCCTCCTTGGGTTAGTCTTGTGTGTGCATGAATACAGTGGTGGCCTCCTTGGGTTAGTCTTGTGTGTACATGCATACAGTGGTGGACTCCTTGGGTTAGGCTTGTGTGTGCATGCATACAGTGGTGGCCTCCTTGGGTTAGTCTTGTGTGTGTACATGCATACAGTGGTGGCCTCCTTGGGTTAGTCTTGTGTGTACATGCATACAGTGGTGGCCTCCTTGGGTTAGTCTTGTGTGTGCATGCATACAGTGGTGGCCTCCTTGGGTTAGTCTTGTGTGTGCATGCATACAGTGGTGGCCTCCTTGGGTTAGTCTTGTGTGTGCACATGCATACAGTGGTGGCCTCCTTGGGTTAGTCTTGTGTGTGCATGCATACAGTGGTGGACTCCTTTGGTTAGGCTTGTGTGTGCATGCATACAGTGGTGGCCTCCTTGGGTTAGTCTTGTGTGTGCACATGCATACAGTGGTGGCCTCCTTGGGTTAGTCTTGTGTGTGCATGCATACAGTGGTGGACTCCTTGGGTTAGGCTTGTGTGTGCATGCATACAGTGGTGGCCTCCTTGGGTTAGTCTTGTGTGTCCATGCATACAGTGGTGGCCTCCTTGGGTTAGTCTTGTGTGTGTACATGCATACAGTGGTGGCCTCCTTGGGTTAGTCTTGTGTGTGCACATGCATACAGTGGTGGCCTCCTTGGGTTAGTCTTGTGTGTGCACATGCATACAGTGGTGGCCTCCTTGGGTTAGTCTTGTGTGTACATGCATACAGTGGTGGCCTCCTTGGGTTAGTCTTGTGTGTGCATGCATACAGTGGTGGCCTCCTTGGGTTAGTCTTGTATGTGTACATGCATACAGTGGTGGCCTCCTTGGGTTAGTCTTGTGTGTACATGCATACAGTGGTGGCCTCCTTGGGTTAGTCTTGTATGTGTGCATGCATACAGTGGTGGCCTCCTTGGGTTAGTCTTGTATGTCCATGCATACAGTGGTGGCCTCCTTGGGTTAGTCTTGTGTGTACATGCATACAGTGGTGGACTCCTTGGGTTTGGGTACTCCAAGCAGTTCCCTGGCAAACAGCAATTCTTCCAGAGTTCTCTCATAGCTGATAGAGATGGGCACCATCATGATGTCAGGCAGTCTCCCTTCCAGGTATGGCTCCATCACCATGGAGAGCAGTCCTAAACCAGAAGCAAAGGGAAGCAGAAAGTAAATTAGCACAGAAGTGAAGCAGGTGAGGGAGAAGTGGAGGAGCAAGCTACTGGATAACTACAGGGACCAGTGCAGAGACTCGAGCTGTCAATAGCCATTGAACAGAAGGAACTACATGTACGTGAAGAGATATACGTACAAACCTGCACCCTCCTTCATTATATAGCTAGCTACCTTGTGCCCTCCTCCATCATTATATAGCTAGCTACCTTGTGCCCTCCTCCATCATTATATAGCTAGCTACCTTGTGCCCTCCTCCATCATTATATAGCTAGCTACCTTGTGTCCTCCTCCATCATTATATAGCTAGCTACCTTGTGCCCTCCTCCATCATTATATAGCTAGCTACCTTGTGCCCTCCTCCATCATTATATAGCTAGCTACCTTGTGCCTCCTCCATCATTATATAGCTAGTTACCTTGTGTCCTCCTCCATCATTATATAGCTAGCTACATGTGCCCTCCTCCATCATTATATAGCTAGCTACATGTGCCCTCCTCCATCATTATATAGCTAGTTACCTTGTGCCCTCCGTGCATGTGTATGTGCGTGTTAGTGTGTGTGTGTGCATGCGTGTATGCAAGCATGCATGTGTGTGCATGTATGTGTGTGCAGGTGTGCACGTGTGTGTGTGCATGTGTGTGTGTGTATGTGCGTGCATGTGTGTGCATGCATGTGTGTGTATGCATGCATGTGTGTGCATGTGTGTGTGCATGTGTGTGTGCGTGCATGTGTATGCATGCATGTGTGTGTGCATGTGTGTGTGCGTGCATGTGTGTGCATGCATGTGTGCGTGTATGTGCGTGCATGTGTGTGTGCGTGCATGTGTGTGTGCGTGCATGTGTGTGTGCATGCATGTGTGTGCGTGCGGGTGTGTGTGTGTGTGCGTGCATACATCTCCCTGTGCACTGACCAAGTTTGGGGTGCAAGCTCTTGCCGGCTCTGCTACGAGTCCCCTCCACAAAGAACTCCATGGGATGGTCCTGCGAGCACAGAACTGTCTTGACGTACTCTGAGAAGGTGGCCTTGTACAGCTCATCTGAACCAAATGTTCTGCGCAAGAAGAAAGCTCCGCTGTGTCTCAGCAGCGACCCCACCCCCTTCATCGCCATGAAGTCTACACACAAGACAAGCAGCTACACTTACGTGGTGTGACACGCCTCCCTAGCTTACCTAGTCCGGCTGCGATGCAGGGGAGTGGCAGGCTGTACTCGTACATGATGTAGGACACAAGGATGAAGTCCAGGTAGGAGCGATGGGATGGCACCAACACCACCGGCCAATCCCTGGCCACAGCCGACAGCTGTGTATGTATGTGTGTGCGCATGTGTATGTATGTGTGTGTGTATGTGGCAGTAGAGCAATAATCAGTTGCCCTTAAACCATGGGCATCATATAGAACAGTGCATGGGGAAGCAGGTGATCTAATGAGATTCATAGTGAAATAAACAGGTGAGATGTGGGCAGGTGAGTCTCCTACTGCTGTTTAGATGGTGGCCAGGGGAGTCTTCTACTGCTGTTTAGATGGTGGCTAGGGGAGTCTCCTACTGCTGTTTAGATGATGGCTAGAGGAGTCTCCTACTGGGCAAGGTCACGAAATCATGACATTTGAGATGGGAAAAACAACTCAATGGTATTGCCATAAAAGTTTATGTATATGAAAGTAGACTCCACTGCTTCAGAAAATGTGGAGAGTTTGGGCAGATATCTCCATTTACTACCCAGAACCATTGCTCTGAAGGAGAACATAATTTTGAGGCTCGTTTTTGAGTAAATATATCTAAAATGTACAAAAGCTAAAATCCTTCCTAAAATATAGCTATGCCACATATGTTGATACTTTTGCTTGGGGATTTCAATCAACTTTCTATATTGAGAAAGATTTTTTGTTATTATCAACATGATATGGGTGCTTGATAGATTTTTGATTACCTGACATCACATGTAACACGCATCACGGAAAACATCAATAAGTTCGGGCTACCCTCATAGTTTTAAACCTATATTGATAAAATCTTGTAGTCTCCTTCCCTAACATAAGCCCCTCCTGCCTACCAAAAATGGTCCATATTGAAGGAGGATATTTCTTGTATATTCCAATTAAAGTTTGTAACATGCATCACAGTGGAGAGAGGGTGTGTTCAATATGCTATACATCAAAGGCTAAACATAAAAATAAAATAAAATGATTGTAGGGAGGGGGGTCTGCCTGTATCTGTCACATCAAAGGCTTCATGAAGATGCCAGAGTATGCCAATAGTCTGCCCTGTCTCCATGTGGCACCACAGCTCATAAGTTCTATTTAAAACCCATCAAAGGCAGGCAGTGCAGTGGATTAGAAGATCTAGCTTTCAGATTTATTCTATTCTCCATCACATCAGTGATGTCAATACTACATCACTTCATGGCAAGGTAACCATTTGTAGTTTCACTTTCTGTCAAGTTTATTCTCGGAGAACTTTGAATGTATAGAGCAGGATGAGGTGCAGTCAGCACACTGGACTCATGCGGGCATATCACTGTTCACGTACTCCCTGTGGTATGGTGGGGAGCATCACAGTGGTGTCCTCACCTCTGACTGCAAGGACCATTCCAAGTTCACTATCCTGCCTTACATGGACAAGATCCTTGAAACGCTATCTAATGAGGTAAAAAAATTCTGATAGCTATTGGGGGCCAGTTTCGCCTTCAACCTTCCTGCCATTTTCTGTAGCCCTGTAATTCAACCCAACATTTTAGATCATTTCAAGGCCCCGCCCCACTCATATTCCCTGCAGGTTACTGACATAAACATCTGGTCAGATGGGACCTCGGCCCAATTCAAGAGTCGATACATTGTTGATGCTCTACCTAAGCTCGAGGAGAGACATTCCCTCATCCTCACTTGGAACTACTTTGCCACCAGCCATGGGAAAGGCCCAGTGGACGGTACCGGAGCAGTACGAAGCGATATGTGTGGAATAGGATCAAGTCTCGCCAGTCACTTGTCCGCGATTCTGCCTCATTCGCAGCTGCAGCAGCCTTAATGCCATCAGTGATGGTTACTGATGTCATCAACGATGAGATAGTGGAACGAAATCATCAGATGGGGCTAGATGATGCATTCTGGGCAGCCTCACCTGCGGTAAATGGCATCCGTAATATGCATTGCATCAGAAAGGTTGGGAAAGTACAACATGCTTGTCTCAGTAGAGACTTTGAGGTAGCTCAGGAGGTTGAACCAGATATGGAAGTGCAGGAGAAGCAGGATATGGAAGTGGAGGAAAACTTCATCACTGCTACTTTCAGCAAGAATGACTTCCTGGCATTAGTGTATGATGGAAAAGCATATCTTGGTGTTGTGGAGGGCAGCACGCCAACACATGTGGACATATCTTTTATGAAAAATACCAGACTTGGCAGATACAACTGGCCGATGAAGCCAGATCGGCTCCCTGTCGCACGTGAGGACGTGCTGGCACGGGTTCAAGCCCCAGCACCAATCTGCCACTCCTCCCGATTCTTTGGATTGAATAAAAATGATATGAATTTAGGGACCAAGTCCATCGGGGAATGGAAGAAAAATAATTGATCGTGTTTCATGTATTTTCCTGTATACCTACCTCTGTCTAATACATAGACATGATTGGATGAATACACATGAATGCATATATGTACATAACTAACCTCCGGGAGACCACTCACTCGGATGCATCATGCCCCCCCCCCTTCCGCCTCGATGCATCATATCCTCCCCTTCTCAGTGAGGTACTTTTTGGGGTGTAGATTATAAATACATAGCAATATTTGTGTCAGTTTGTCCTGATTTTTTTTGGTAACGCGCATCATGTAACGCGCATCACGTGACACAGTCGTACCCCGATGGGCCCCCTACGCACATCGGTCAAGTTTGAAATATCACATTTGGAGGATGTTTAGTCAACGTAGTTCTACTGAAGATATATATGAACTAACTAAATTGAAGGAGCCGTTTTTCTAGAAACTTGTGTACAAATTGATTTAAGAAATTTTGTGTCACAATTTCGTAACGCGCATCACGATAACTTATCAAGCTCTAGCTCCTAACTTACAGGGAAACTTTTTATGAAAATTGGTTAAAAGTTTAGCTATGTCCTGATATTCACAAGGGAATTTGAGTGGTGCTCATATATTGAAGCATAGTAAAATAGTAGGCAAGTAAAGTAGAAAAAAGTCGAAAAAACGTAACACGCATCACGGTGACCTTGCCCTACTGCTGTTTAGATGGTGGCTAGGGGAGTCTCCTACTGCTGTTTAGATGGTGGCTAGGGGAGTCTCCTACTGCTGTTTAGATGGTGGCTAGGGGAGTCTCTTACTGCTGTTTAGATGATGGCTAGAGGAGTCTCCTACTGCTGTTTAGATGGTGGCTAGGGGAGTCTCCTACTGCTGTTTAGATGGTGGCTAGGGGAGTCTCTTACTGCTGTTTAGATGGTGGCTAGGGGAGTCTCTTACTGCTGTTTAGATGGTGGCTAGGGGAGTCTCTTACTGCTGTTTAGATGGTGGGTAGGGGAGTCTCCTACTGCTGTTTAGATGATGGCTAGGGGAGTCTCCTACTGCTGTTTAGATGGTGGCTAGGGGAGTCTCCTACTGCTGTTTAGATGGTGGCTAGGGGAGTCTCCCACTGCTGTTTGGATGGTGGCTAGGGGAGTCTCCTACTGCTGTTTAGATGGTGGCTAGGGGAGTCTCTTACTGCTGTTTAGATGGTGGGTAGGGGAGTCTCCTACTGCTGTTTAGATGGTGGCTAGGGGAGTCTCCTACTGCTGTTTAGATGGTGGCTAGGGGAGCTGTTTAGATGGTGGCTAGGGGAGTCTCCTACTGCTGTTTAGATGATGGCTAGAGGAGTCTCCTACTGCTGTTTAGATGGTGGCTAGGGGAGTCTCCTACTGCTGTTAGATGGTGGCTAGGGGAGTCTCCTACTGCTGTTTAGATGGTGGCTAGGGGAGTCTCCTGCTGCTGTTTAGATGGTGGCTAGGGGAGTCTCTTACTGCTGTTTAGATGATGGCTAGAGGAGTCTCCTACTGCTGTTTAGATGGTGGCTAGGGGAGTCTCCTACTGCTGTTTAGATGGTGGCTAGGGGAGTCTCCTACTGCTGTTTAGATGGTGGCTAGGGGAGTCTCCTACTGCTGTTTAGATGGTGGCTAGGGGAGGTCTCCTACTGCAGTTTAGATGGTGGCTAGGGGAGTCTCCTACTGCTGTTTAGATGGTGGGTAGGGGAGTCTCCTACTGCTGTTTAGATGGTGGCTAGGGGAGTCTCCTACTGCTGTTTAGATGGTGGCTAGGGGAGTCTCCTACTGCTGTTTAGATGGTGGCTAGGGGAGTCTCCTACTGCTGTTTAGATGGTGGGTAGGGGAGTCTCCTACTGCTGTTTAGATGGTGGGTAGGGGAGTCTCCTACTGCTGTTTAGATGGTGGCTAGGGGAGTCTCCTACTGCTGTTTAGATGGTGGCTAGGGGAGTCTCCTACTGCTGTTTAGATGGTGGCTAGGGGAGTCTCCTACTGCTGTTTAGATGGTGGCTAGGGGAGTCTCCTGCTGCTGTTTAGATGGTGGCTAGGGGAGTCTCCTGCTGCTGTTTAGATGGTGGCTAGGGGAGTCTCCTACTGCTGTTTAGATGGTGGGTAGGGGAGTCTCCTACTGCTGTTTAGATGGTGGCTAGGGGAGTCTCCTACTGCTGTTTAGATGGTGGCTAAGGGAGTCTCCTACTGCTGTTTAGGGGAGTCTCCTACTGCTATTTAGATGGTGGGTAGGGGTGTCTCCTACTGCTGTTTAGATGGTGGCTAGGGGAGTCTCCCACTGCTGTTTGGATGATGGCTAGGGGAGTTTCCTACTGCAGTTCTCACTGGAATAGAAATCTAGCAACATCATTTGTAATAACCAACCAGTGTTATCACCTGTCTCATGTTGTCAGACCCTTTACTAATTTCCACACTACACTGAGTGCATTGATTTGGTAAAGGGTCTGTCTGGCTACCGAGACAATGTTGCCATAAGGATGACCTTCATATACATGTAAACAACAACAGAGAAGATATTCTGCTAGTCCTTCATGCCAGTCAGGGATGTCATTAATGAGAATCACTTGTGGGTGTTGGTAGTGGGGAATCACCAACGCCCTGACATCCCACATGGTGCCCTCCAGAGTTATCCCATGGTCCTTAGCAACATGGTCCTTAGCAACACAACTCAGCAACTATTTGAGTGCAGTGAATGCAGTAGGTTTCGCTGGTCAGAGAATGACTCTACAACTATATGTGTACTACATATGCAGCGCAAATGGTAATGGTGCACTGGAAATAGAGTATGCTGCAGGACTAGGGAGGAGCCGGGGCAGATACCTCGGGACCACCCACACAGAGAGGTAGGGGGGAGCCGGGCAGATACCTCGGGACCACCCACACAGAGAGGTAGGGAGGAGCCGGGCAGATACCTTGGGACCACCCACACAGAGAGGTATGTAGGGAGGAGCCGGGCAGATACCTCGGGACCACCCACACAGAGAGGTAGGGGGGAGCCGGGCAGATACCTCGGGACCACCCACACAGAGAGGTAGGGGGGAGCCGTGGCAGATACCTCGGGACCACCCACACAGAGAGGTACAATGACAAGGTCAAAGAAGGTCGCTAACTACTTTTCAATGGACAGTATACACTATGCAATATTAAACCACACGGCATCTCACCATAGCAAGCCCTGTCCTATAAAACCACAGCATCTCACCATAGCAAGCCCTGTCCTATAAAACCACACGGCACCTCACCATAGCAAGCCCTGTCCTATAAAACAACACGGCACCTCACCATAGCAAGCCCTGTCCTATAAAACCACACGGCACCTCACCATAGCAAGCCTGTCCTATTAAACCACACAGCATCTCACCATAGCAAGCCCGTCCTATTAAACCACAACACCTCACCATAGCAAGCCCATCCTTGTTCACAAAGATGGCAGAGAGGATTTTGCGTAAGACACCTCTCAGCAAGCAGGCAATAAGCCTAATGGCTGGGAGGGACATTTTATGGCCGATCTCCTCCAGAAGAACTTCCACTTCTTTCTTGACTGACTCCATCCCACAGCCAGCGGCTTGGGCTGTCTGCAGAGACAAACATAGGTGCAGTATGAGATCATCCCAGGACCATCCATAGAGGTCAAAAGTTCAAAGTTGTTAACACGCAACACTGTAGGGCTGAATTAGGCTAAAGGGGTCTGACAAAGGGAATTCTTAGTGGCCCTGGAATTTCTAGACATGGTTTCTAGGCACTCTTGGTGGCATGGTTTCTAGGGCACTCTTGGTGGCATGGTTTCTAGGGCACTCTTGGTGGCATGGTTTCTAGGGCACACTTGGTGGCATGGTTTCTAGGCACTCTAGGTGACATGGTTAAAAAGAGTAGGCTAAGGTATAATCATTATTCCTTGTTGAAACAGCTCTGACAGGTGACCTACTTAATACATACAGTGCAGGAAATGACAGTATATATATATATATATGCATATATACAGTGCAGGATATGACAGAATATATATATATATTCATATGACAGTGTATATATATATATATATATATAATATATGCCTATATACAGGGCAGGATATGACAGTATATATATAATATATGAATATATACAGTGCAGGATATGATAGTCGGACATCAGACATTTTCTGAGCATCTCGTGTATTTGTATGAACATTCGCTGTCAAAAAGTCCAGCTCCACTAATGAATGCCCTAGACTGTGCACATCCACTAATGAATGCCCTAGACTACACGTGTGCACATCCACTAATGAATGCCCTAGACTACACACATGTGCACATCCACTAACGAATGCCCTAGACTACACAAGTGTGCACATCCACTAACGAATGCCCTAGACTACACACATGTGCACATCCACTAATGAATGCCCTAGACTACACACATGTGCACATCCACTAATGAATGCCCTAGACTACACACATGTGCACATCCACTAATGAATGCCCTAGACTACACGTGTGCACATCCACTAATGAATGCCCTAGACTACACGTGTGCACATCCACTAATGAATGCCCTAGACTACACATATGTGCACATCCACTAATGAATGCCCTAGACTACACATGTGTGCACATCCACTAATGAATGCCCTAGACTACACACATGTGCACATCCACTAATGAATGCCCTAGACTACACGTGTGTGCACATCCACTAATGAATGCCCTAGACTACACACGTGTGCACATCCACTAATGAATGCCCTAGACTACACGTGTGCACATCCACTAATGAATGCCCTAGACTACACACGTGTGCACATCCACTAATGAATGCCCTAGACTACACACGTGTGCACATCCACTAATGAATGCCCTAGACTACACATGTGCACATCCACTAACGAATGCCCTAGACTACACGTGTGCACATCCACTAATGAATGCCCTAGACTACACGTGTGCACATCCACTAATGAATGCCCTAGACTACACACATGTGCACATCCACTAATGAATGCCCTAGACTACACACATGTGCACATCCACTAATGAATGCCCTAGACTACACGTGTGTGCACATCCACTAATGAATGCCCTAACTACACAAGTGTGCACATCCACTAATGAATGCCCTAGACTACACACATGTGCACATCCACTAATGAATGCCCTAGACTACACACATGTGCACATCCACTAATGAATGCCCTAGACTACACATGTGTGCACATCCACTAATGAATGCCCTAGACTACACGTGTGCACATCCACTAATGAATGCCCTAGACTACACACATGTGCACATCCACTAATGAATGCCCTAGACTACACGTGTGCACATCCACTAATGAATGCCCTAGACTACACGTGTGCACATCCACTAATGAATGCCCTAGACTACACGTGTGCACATCCACTAACGAATGCCCTAGACTACACACGTGTGCACATCCACTAATGAATGCCCTAGACTACACGTGTGCACATCCACTAATGAATGCCCTAGACTACACACATGTGCACATCCACTAATGAATGCCCTAGACTACACACATGTGCACATCCACTAATGAATGCCCTAGACTACACACATGTGCACATCCACTAATGAATGCCCTAGACTACACACATGTGCACATCCACTAATGAATGCCCTAGACTACACGTGTGCACATCCACTAATGAATGCCCTAGACTACACGTGTGCACATCCACTAATGAATGCCCTAGACTACACACGTGTGCACATCAACTAATGAATGCCCTAGACTACACACATGTGCACATCCACTAATGAATGCCCTAGACAACACACATGTGCACATCCACTAACGAATGCCCTAGACTACACACGTGTGCACATCCACTAATGAATGCCCTAGACTACACACATGTGCACATCCACTAATGAATGCCCTAGACTACACATGTGTGCACATCCACTAATGAATGCCCTAGACTACACACGTGTGCACATCCACTAATGAATGCCCTAGACTACACACATGTGCACATCCACTAATGAATGCCCTAGACTACACACGTGTGCACATCCACTAATGAATGCCCTAGACTACACATGTGTGCACATCCACTAATGAATGCCCTAGACTACACGTGTGTGCACATCCACTAATGAATGCCCTAGACTACACATGTGTACACATCTACTAATGAATGTCCTAGACTACACACGTGTGCACATCCACTAATGAATGCCCTAGACTACACATGTGTGCACATCCACTAATGAATGCCCTAGACTACACGTGTGTGCACATCCACTAATGAATGCCCTAGACTACACATGTGTACACATCTACTAATGAATGCCCTAGACTACACACGTGTGCACATCCACTAATGAATGCCCTAGACTACACACGTGTGCACATCCACTAATGAATGCCCTAGACAACACGTGTGCACATCCACTAATGAATGCCCTAGACTACACACATGTGCGCATCCACTAATGAATGCCCTAGACTACACACATGTGCACATCCACTAACGAATGCCCTAGACTACACACATGTGTGCACATCCACTAACGAATGCCCTAGACTACACGTGTGCACATCCACTAATGAATGCCCTAGACAACACGTGTGCACATCCACTAATGAATGCCCTAGACTACACACATGTGCACATCCACTAATGAATGCCCTAGACTACACACGTGTGCACATCCACTAACGAATGCCCTAGACAACACGTGTGCACATCCACTAATGAATGCACTAGACTACACACATGTGCACATCCACTAATGAATGCCCTAGACTACACACGTGTGCACATCCACTAACGAATGCCCTAGACTACACACGTGTGCACATCCACTAACGAATGCCCTAGACTACACACATGTGCACATCCACTAACGAATGCCCTAGACTACACACATGTGCACATCCACTAACGAATGCCCTAGACTACACACATGTGCACATCCACTAACGAATGCCCTAGACTACACACATGTGTGCACATCCACTAACGAATGCCCTAGACTACACGTGTGCACATCCACTAATGAATGCCCTAGACAACACGTGTGCACATCCACTAATGAATGCCCTAGACTACACACATGTGCACATCCACTAATGAATGCCCTAGACTACACACGTGTGCACATCCACTAACGAATGCCCTAGACTACACATGTGTGCACATCCACTAATGAATGCCCTAGACTACACACATGTGCACATCCACTAACGAATGCCCTAGACTACACACATGTGCACATCCACTAACGAATGCCCTAGACTACACACATGTGCACATCCACTAACGAATGCCCTAGACTACACACATGTGCACATCCACTAACGAATCCCCTTGACTACACATGTGTGCACATCCACTTTAAATTGTGAGAGATTACGTTAACCCTCTCACTGTCAGCATTGTGGAGAATTATTTAAAATTTAACAGCCACATTAAAAAATTAATATCAAATCAGCTGAACTATTTACCATTTGGTCATGTGATAGCATGATTGTTTAGAAGTTGTGGTCAAAAGGTGTGACCACTAACTGACCACATAATATGAATATAATTATTCAAACAATGGTCTTGATTAGGAGCAATAACTTCTCCATAGTTCATGTTATGGACTCGATATATAGCTCATAAGATAGCTCTATCCATATCCTTTCTTTTGCTTCTAAGAACCTAGGAATATACATTACTATACAAAAGTTATGCCAACCCATAATAAGGTCTTCATAAATCAACCACAAAAATGTCCTTATTTATCAACAAGAACTTTGTCAATACAACATTCAGTAAACATTTGATATAATTGTTTGAGTAATCGAAAGAAATTTTGGGTGGAGTTTGAGGTGAAATTAGTGTCTGTGGCAAAAGTCAACCAAGTTGTGGAAAGCATGGAAACAATTCCGATCCTCCATAATGCAAATGTGAACATTGCAGTATTTGCATTGTACACGACTATCTCGGAGGTAGGAATGGATGCCTTCACATTCTTCGTCACTTGATTCATCACCAGAAATGTCCCAAGCTGCCCTAGTCACTTGGGAAATAATTTCAGCTATTGACAGTCTCTTCTCCATCGTTGATATCGTCCCACTGAAAATCGTTCGTGTTTTAAATATAATTTCATTAACTTTCCTCCGTCAAACCGCCGTGATTTTTTTGGTGTAAATAGAGTTTGAATTCAGCTATCTTTTAATATAAAAATTATTGCCTATTGACAAATGCTTATATTTTATTTTATTTTTCAAAGCCGTGGCGCCGTATGGCGGCTGTGACAGTGAGAGGGTTAACCTGTGACTACTTGTGTAGGTGTTACATTGCAAGCCGGTTCTTCTGTTATGCCTGCAGGCTGTTCTTGTGCTAATTTGTGCAAATTACCTGAAAATTACCTTCATGCTGTTCTTTTGCCAACTCATGTGAGGTGTATCTCAACACATGTTGAGGTGTATCTCAACACATGTTGAGGTGTATCTCAACACATGTTGAGGTTATCTCAACACATGTTGTAGTTTTGTGCAAGTTTTTTCCTGCTCATCTAAGTTTCTCTTATTAACCACACCCCTTGACTCATCACTAGATAAGAGATGATTTGATTTGCTGGAGTATAAGTCGCACACTCAAATCTGCTTAGCACTGCAATATTGTGTGGCCTTCCCAGTATAAATCACTTAACTGTCCTGCAACATTAGAGGCTAGAGTTGTCCTGCAACATTACAGAGGATAGAGTTGTCCTGCAACATTACAGAGGCTAGAGTTGTCCTGCAACATTACAGAGGATAGAGTTGTCCTGCAACATTACAGAGGCTAGAGTTGTCCTGCAACATTACAGAGGCCAGAGTTGTCCTGCAACATTAGAGGCTAGAGCTGTCCTGCAACATTACAGAGGCTAGAGTTGTCCTGCAACATTAAAGAGGCTAGAGTTGTCCTTCAATATTAGAGGCTAGAGTTGTCCTGAACAATACAGAGGCTAGAGTTGTCCTGAAACATTACAGAGGCTAGAGTTGTCCTGAAACATTACAGAGGTTAGAGTTGTCCTGAAACATTACAGAGGTTAGAGTTGTCCTGAAACATTACAGAGGCTAGAGTTGTCCTGCAACATTACAGAGGTTAGAGTTGTCCTGAAACATTACAGAGGCTAAAGTTGTCCTGAAACATTACAGAGGTTAGAGTTGTCCTTCAACATTACAGAGGCTAGAGCTGTCCTGCAACATTACAGAGGCTAGAGTTGTCCTGCAACATTACAGGGCTAGAATTGTCCTGCAACATTACAGAGGCTAGAGTTGTCCTGAAACATTACAGAGGTTAGAGTTGTCCCTCAACATTACAGAGGTTAGAGTTGTCCTGAAACATTACAGAGGCTAGAGTTGTCCTTCAACATTACAGAGGCTAGAGTTGTCCTGAAACATTACAGAGGTTAGAGTTGTCCTGCAACATTACAGAGGCTAGAATTGTCCTGCAACATTACAGAGGCTAGAGCTGTCCTGCAACATTACAGAGGCTAGAGTTGTCCTGAAACATTACAGAGGCTAGAGTTGTCCTGAAAGGTTATGTCCTTCAACATTACAGAGGTTAGAGTTGTCTTGAAACATTACAGAGGCTAGAGTTGTCGTGCAACATTACAGAGGCTAGAGTTGTCGTGCAACATTACAGAGGCTAGAGTTGTCGTGCAGCATTACAGAGGCTAGAGTTGTCGTGCAACATTACAGAGGCTAGAGTTGTCCTGCAGCATTACAGAGGCTAGAGTTGTCCGGCAGCACTACAGAGGCTAGAGTTGTCCTGCAACATTACAGAGGCTAGAGCTGTCGTGCAACATTACAGAGATTCGAATTGTCCTTCAACATTACAGAGGCCAGAGGCTAGAGTTGTCCTGCAACATTACAGAGGCTAGAGTTGTCCTGCAACATTACAGAGGCTAGAGTTGTCGTGCAACATTACAGAGGCTAGAGTTGTCCTGCAACATTACAGAGGCTAGAGTTGTCCTGCAGCATTACAGAGGCTAGAGTTGTCCGGCAGCACTACAGAGGCTAGAGTTGTCCTGCAACATTACAGAGGCCAGAGTTGTCCTGCAACTCAACACATGGAGTGTCTAGCACCTGAGCTAGCCAGCTTGATCAGCTGGCACAGGGTCAAAGGAGGTAGAGTAACTCTGGAAGAATTGGACCCATAATAAGCTACTACAAGTCCACTCTCAGTCTAGTTGTGGCACCCTATATGATTCTGGACAAAAATGGACATGTCTGGGAAACATTTTTGAACTCTTACACAGCAATTGGTACCTTTACCACATCAGCTCCCAATGGTGTTTGAAACTCCATAAATAATTTCCCCCCTTGGATAACTTTCCCCCCTTGGATAATTATTATTATGGCTAGCATATACAATTTACGTGCAGCTCCTCACCCCACACCCTCTCAAAATCCTTTGCATTAGGGAGCTAGCTGTGCCAGAGAAGATAGCAGGCGAAGATATTGCATGCAAGTGCATTGCTATGTGCAGTACAGGCACGGAGCCTGACTAGTTGCTAGCTAACCTCAGAAGCTGCCACCTGGCTAGTTGCTAGCTAACCTCCGAAGCTGCCACCTGACTAGTTGCTAGCTAACCTCAGAAGCTGCCACCTGGCTAGTTGCTAGCTAACCTCCGAAGCTGCCACCCGACTAGTTGCTAGCTAACCTCCGAAGCTGCCACCTGACTGGTTGCTAGCTAACCTCTGAAGCTGCCACCTGGCTAGTTGCTAGCTAACCTCCGAAGCCGCCACTTACTTCTCGCATCACCGTCTTCATCCGAGGTGACTGAAGGACAGCTGACCGTATCTCTTGGGAAGACAGACTATGCGCTCGAGAATGGATATTCCTAGGAGGGTTGTGTTCCTTGAAGGAGTAAGACAAATCATTCATCTCAAAATCGAGTGCTCTAAAGTCTTCCATTCTTGCAGCAACCTAAAAGAGACCCTTTACCAATCCAAGTACAAACCGGTTGTGTGCCCACGCTTCTAATCTGCAGGTGTGTTTCACATAACCAACATCTACGCATCACGTGATATTTACTACACATTGGCCTTGTCCATTTTTGGGGGTAATGCTTACGATTCAATGCAGCTATGGCACTAGCTATAATACCACCTGTCCTCAGTACTCTCTGTGGTGTCCAATTGACCCTCATGAAAGAAGTGAATTATTATTTACCTTGTGGCATATAGGCTTTATAGCTAGCTACTAGCAATTATGACTTAATTTGTTCAGTCCAAACTACCTGGATAAACACCATTCCAAGTATTATTGGTCTAATTCTTGGTCAAGATTATAAACACTCTTGTGCCCAATCAGTTTCATTTGAACATCCCTAGACTCGAAACTGCCAGACATTTTCAAGTAAAGGAGATAATGTTTCCTGAATAGAGTAGTCCGTATGAAATTAACTTCAAGGCAGGCACAATGAATTATTTTCCATTTGTAAGACTTGTTGCTAGCGATATTCTATTGTTGACACATGCAGACTCAATTATGGTTAGCAAAAGAACACAAATGACTTGTGGCATCCTTGTTGATGCATTTTCAATCCACACAAATGACTGGCATCCATTTTCATTCCACACAAATGACTGTGGCATCCTTGTTGTTGCATTTTCATTCCACACAAATGACTGTGGTATCCTTGTCGTTGCATTTTCATTCCATATGGCCAGAGGTAATGCTATTGAATATGATCAGGAAAAAACCAATTACTTTAGTGGTGAAAATTCACCAAAGAAATCCCTTTATGCCTCTATTGAAGTTGCCCGAGACATGTGGAAACATGATGCTATGACAATCGCAAGATGGTATCAAAGGGCATCATAATATATAGTATGTGACTTATCTAATCAACACTGCTCAGTGTTGGTTTTGTTGTTTTGGGTGTTGATATAGATGCTGGAGTCCCTGCTGCTTGCTTCGTGGAGTTCTCCTGTGCAACTCATACCAATTCCTTGAGGGGGACTGTAGTTAATCCTCCACCAAGGGGGACTGTAGTTGGCCTCCCCACCAATGGCTGTAGTGACCCTCCACCAAGGGAGGCTATAGTTGGACCCTCCCACCAAGGGGGACTGTAGTTGACCCTCCAACAATGGGGGCTGTAGTGACCCTCCGCCAAGGGGGGCTGTAGTTGACCCTTCGGATAGTTGATCCTCCACCAAGGGATCACTCTAGCTACAGCAGCAACAATAACAATGGCATGTGCTAGTGCTGTCTTGTAGTGTACAACAAGTCAGGAGCGCACCTCTCTCAACTACTCTGTATATAGAAACAATTACTCTGTATTAGAAATAACAAATCTCTATTAGAAACAACTACTCTAAATAGAAACCATATGCTCTATATAAAAACAACTACTCTGTATAAAAGCAACTACTCAGTGTATAGAAACAACTATGTATATAGAAACAACTACTCTGTATATAGGAAAAAAATCTCTATTCATCTCTATATAGAAACAACTACTGTGTATATAAAACAAACATCTCTATATAGAAACAACTACTCTGTATATAGAAACAACTACTCTTTATATAGAAACAACTACTCTTTATATAGAAACAACTACTCTTTATATAGAAACAACTACTCTTTATATAGAAACAACTACTCTGTGTATAGAAAAAACTACTCTGTATATAGAAACAACTACTCTGTATATAGCAACAACTACTCTGTATATAGAAACAACTACTCTCTATATAGAAATGACTACTCTTATATAGAAACAACTACTACTCTGTATATAGAAACCACTACTCTCTATATAGAAAAAAACTACACTGTATTAGAAACAACTACTCTGTATTAGAAACAATTACTCTATTAAAAACAACCACTCTAAATAGAAACAACTACTTGGTCTATACAACAACTAACAACTAATCTCTATATAGAAACAACTATACACTGTATAGAGAAAACATTCTCTTTATATAGAAACAGAAACAACTACTTGGTCTATAGGAACAACTAATCTCTATATAGAAACAACTATACACTCTGTATAGAGAAAACATTCTCTTTATATAGAAACAACTAGTCAGTGTATAGAAACAACTACTCTGTATAGAAACAACTATTCTCTATAAAGAAACAACTACTCTGTATTAGAAACAACTACTCTGTATATAGAAACAACTAATCTGTATATAGAAACAACTAATCTGTATATAGAAACAACCGAAACAAGTTTCGTTTTGTTTATAACAAAGACCTATTATTGTACATTACAAAAGTCAGTGTGCGGAGGATGGTCGTTTTATTGTGATTTAGGTTAGCTCCTTAAGAAGGAAGCTCTTGGAGGGAGCCTGCCACCAGCTACAGGTGGCAAGGCATAACTCTATAACTAACCCTATCACATGTATCTATATACACATACATTAATGGATCAGAGGTAGATTACCTGGTCTTGTTGAACGTCTGTGCTGTTAGCTATTATTTTTTCACCCAAGAAGTAGCTAAGCTTTGAGAAAAGTAACTGTCATTGAAAATGTGCAGAGCTTAGCCGGCTCAATATTGCACACACACACATGCACAAGAGCATGAACAAGCACGTTAATTGTGTCGAAGATTCTCACCTTTTTTCGTGTGTTATAATAAACTGACAGAGGTTAGTCGCTGAGGGGACTAGAAAATCTCAAGTCCTGTGCTACTAAAATTGTTATGAATGGACCAGTCATGCAGTTGGCACAGAGACACTCTTCTCACACAAAAAATGTTTCTCTCATGGAGGCTAAAGCATCTCAACGAAATGTCAAAGAACAAATTTAACAAGCATGACCGCATGTAGATTACAAGCATGAACCCATTTAGATTACAAGCATGAGGGCATGTAGACTACAAGCATGACCCCATATAGATTACAAGCATAGATTACAAGCATGAGGGCATGTAGACTACAAGCATGACCCCATATAGATTACAAGCATGACCGCATGTAGACTACAAGCATGACCTCACAGTGGAGTAGGAACAGGGGAGGCAGGGGGGGCAGCTGCCCCCCCAATATTACCAATGGGGGGGCTGTGCCCCCCCCCCCCAATATATTCTCCATAAGATTATGTTCACAGAGGCTAACAGCTATTACATGTGGCTAACACTTCTACACTAATGCAGTGCAGCTAGAATGTTCTATTTAGTGCACTATGCATAGCTGTAGTGGTGACTATGACTGAAAAAAGAAGAAAAGTAGACAAAGTCAGTTAGGCATCAAGTCCTTCTTTCGTCCCTCAGTGGAAGCACCTCCACTTGAAGGTAGCCTATGTATACAAGTTAGCTATAATTATTAGTAGTTATTGCTAAGTTGTCCCTTTTTATTGCTGTGATGTTAAATTAAATTTGACAGAGGTTGACAAAGAAGATTCAAATGATAGTGCTGAGGAAATGTGTTCTGATACTGACATAAGTGAGGTCTATTACTGGTAGCACCACCACTTCATCCAGAACCTCAACTGTGTGTAATAGTTTGTGTTGTACCAGAGGGACAATCAATCAACCAATTGATGAAGCTTTGCTAACCAAAACAGAAAAAAATTATGGTTCTGGAAGAAATCTTCAGAAAAGGCACTTTCTCTCATCATGGTACAAGTCGTTCGCATGGATTCACTTTTGCTCCGAATCATTAAAAGTATTTTGCTACTACTGTCAAGCAGCGGACAAATCAGGGGTTAGTGTTATGAGCACAAAAGCCCAATCAGTCTTTAGTAGAGATGGATATTCTAATTGGAAAAAAGCCACTACACGATTTAAAAAGCATGAGTGTTCTCTAGCTCACAGGGATGCTATAGCAGCTCATATTTCAACAAGGTCTACACCTGTGTCTGAAATGCTTCAAAGTCAAGCTGATAGTATCCAAATTAGCAGGAGACATAGTCTGATGAAGCAGTTTTCTGCTTTACATTATTTATTACGACAAGGTATTTCTGTCAGAAATGACCATGCTGGTGGCTCTATTTTGACTATTATGCTCAAGCAAGTGCTCGATGAAAAAGCTTGGGTAGAAGCCAAAAAATATCAGTCCCCAGAAATAATTTCATTAATTATTCAGCTAATGGCTCATAAAGTGTTATGTTCAATGATTGTCGATTTACTTCCTCAGCGGTGGTTTTCGCTCTTGGCCGACGAAACTAGGGATATTTCCAATCGTGAACAGCTTGTTATTACTCTGCGATGGATGTCAGAAAATTATGAGATTAATGAGGATTTCTTTGGCCTCATTCAAGTTGATGCCACTACAGCTGAATGTATCTTCTTGTCACTGAAACATTGCTTACTTTCTTTAGGCATTCCTTTTGAGCTTTGCAGGGGTCACGGATATGACAGAGCAAGGAATTTTCAGGGTCATATTAGTGGTGTTGCCAGACGATTTCAAGATGAAAACAGGTCTGCTATTTCTGTGCACTGTCTTGCTCACTGTGTGAATTTGTGTCTACAAGATGTTGCCAGAAATAGCAAGTGTATAAAGGAACTTAAATTTTGCTTTTGAAGTCATCCAATTGATAAAATATTCACCAAAGAGGCAAGTAGTATTTGAAAAAGTTCAAAGGCAGCAAGAAGGCTCACCTAAATCAGGAATTCGCAGTCTTTGCCCAACTAGGTGGACAGTCCGCACTGGAGCAATGCAAGCAATTCTTGATAATTATGAGTCACTTCAAGTAACTATGGAAGCATCCTCACATGGTTCAGATGACTGCTCTAGGCGAGCTAGTGGTATAATAGCACTTATGGACAAATATAAAACCTACTTTGGCTTGAAGCCTTCTATACTAATTTTTAGTATTACAGAACAGTTGTCGGTTACACTCCAAGGAGTAAACACTACTGTTGATGATTGCTTTGCTGCAGTTAATGTCACCATTCACGCTCTGACCAAGTACAGAAATGATGAAATGTTCAAAACATTTTTTGACGCTGTCAAAGAAGAAGCAAGAGGCAAGTGTGATGAACCAGTATTACCTAGGCAACGACGACTTCCAAGGAGATTAAATGATGGGTCAGAGGAGCATGCTTTTAGTTCTATAGAGTACCTTTACAGAAAAGAGTATTTTGAAGTAATCGATAGCATAAAATGAGATCTCGAAAAACAGTTCACACAGAAGAATTTTCTCTTTGTGAGAAGCATCGAGACTCTGCTGATTGATAGTGCTAATGGCAAACCAGTAACTCTGTCTGATGAAATTGTTGATCCTTACCAAAGGGATATTGACATGCAGAAGTTAAGGCTCCACCTTCAGCTCCTTCCAGATACCATCAAATCGGTAAATACTACCGGAGAAATTCGATGACGCAGCAATGCTTAAATCATTACATGATGCTCAACATACATCGGGACAGAACTGATGCACTCGATCTGAACAGCATTATGAAAGAATTTATTGAAACTAATGAAACACGTATAAACTATTTTGGACAATTCTGAATAAGTATTATATACTATAATTATAAAGAATCTTCAAACATGTTGCATATAACTAACTATCTCGGATCAGGATCTGCCCCCCCAATATATTTTTCCTTCCTACCCCACTGCATCAGGCCCGTAGCCAGAAAAATGAGTGGGGGGGTTCAGTTGGTAAATATTGGGACCTTTTGGGTTCGAAGCGACCCAAGGGGGAAGGTGTGGTAGGGGAATGTGCTCTCTACTGTGCAAATATCGGAAACAAAATAAGCATTCTAAACATAATAATAAATGACTATTTATTATTAAGAGATTAAACTAGAGATTAAACTATCTAATAAGAGTTTCAAGTTCCATTCTCCTTGGGTGTAAGTGTCCAAATATTTCAACAACTTCATCCAGATTAATTGTTGTGTCATAATGTACATGTAAGAGTGCTAGAGATGTCAGGCGTTCTTGGTTCATAGATGCTCTTAGGTAATTGTTGAGACGTTTAAGTGTACTGTCACTTCTTTAGCATTCACAAGATGTTACTGGCAGAGTGCATGCGATTTGCAAGAGAACATGAATGTTTGGAAAAAATGCTGCATCACAATCCTTCAAGGCACTAGATGGTGTGGATTCTCTTTTGTAAGGGTACATTTGCATATCTTGATTTCCAGCGAGTGAGTTCAGTTTCTATTAGTTCTGGTGATGGCAAATCCTGGTGATAAGTTTCAACAACTGTGCTGATATCAAATGATCTTGTGGTAATCAGAGATGGTACAAGTACCAGAAGAGATGAAGCAGTTGCTGACAATGATGAGAACCTTTCATTTAAGCTAGTGCAGATATGGTCAAGGAATGGAATAGCAAGATTACTCTTGAAGTAATCAAATACTGATTCTGCTGGTGCATTACCACGGTGCTGCTGTCTGCTTGCTATCCTTGGCTTACTCGGGGTGGTGCCCACCTTATCAGCCATCAAGACAGCCTGGTCATATATTTTCTGAAAGTTTTCTTCCACTTTGGCAGGCTCTTCTTTGTACACTTGCTTAATACCATCAATCATGTGATAAGCTTCAATGATATCTAGTGTTCTGCTCTGTAGTTGAACAGTTATGCCTGACGGGTGGGAAAGGTACTGATAAACCATTAAGAAAACTACAATGAAATCAAATTTGGTGATACTAGCAAGGATTTGCTGGGCTTGACTTCTATTACCTGTGTCCCAATCACTGTAAAGGCCACCATGTTCAGCAACATGTTTGCCATGGCCTATAACTTCTAGGGCATCAACAATGAATACAAATGACTGATAAAAATGCTGATATGCACTATGACGCTCAGCCCTGCGAGTTTTGCACAAATCAATAAGAGCTTTTCTTTTAGGGCCATGTATTTCAGCATTGTTCTTGAAAAGTAATTCAAGAAAGCCATTTCTTTTGGGACTTAACTGAAAGAAAAAGCAGCAATGCTTGAACTTATCAAGGACATTACGAACTTCTGGTAGAGAGCAAGACTTGCTTAACACCAAGTTAAGACAATGTCCACTGCAATGTATGTAGGTAGCTAGAGGAGAATGCTCTCTGATGCGTGCCTGCACACCAACATTAGATGAAGACATGTTACTAGCTCCATCGTACCCTTGCCCACGAATATGCTCCAATGGAATATCATGTTCATTTAAAAACTGAATCATTTCCTTAGCCAAATATTTACCAGTAATTCTTTCAGCTTTCAGAAAAGACAAGAACTCTTCCTGGATGTTGCAGTTTTCGTCAACAAACCTTATGCAGAAGGCTAGTTGTTCCTTGTTGTGTGAAGTGACCTCATCAGCCATGATGCTGTAATATTTTGCATTTTTTATCTCTTTAACAATGTTATTAAGAATAATATGCTTGCCCATGATTTCAATCAGTTCATTTTGTGTTTGTGGAGACATATAGGTTACAGACTTCATTGCAGGAGAATCCAAATGATTGCAGAGCACTTCATTGTGATTAGCCAACAACTTCAGCAGACTTAAAAAATTTCCACAGTTGCCAGGTTTATTAATGCTTTCATGATCACCACGGAGTGCAATACACTGCTTACCACAAAATAGTATACATTCTGCCACACACTTAAGAATGATCCTATTTTCCATTATATTGTGGGCTCTTTTTTTGTCAATTAGACTCACAACACTGGCTTCCGGCTTTTCTACATTTCGAATGAAAGCATCAGCCAAACTCATAGCTTCATGATGATAATGAGCAAGATTATGTTCTTTGCACTTCAAAGTTTTCTTCTGCCAGGTACGAAATGGTTGATTGACAAAGTATCCCTTGTTTTTACGATTAGTGCAAAATAAAAAACAAGCAATACAAAAAGCACCTGTACAGTAAACCATCCTGGAGTACTCCTGCAGCCATTTCCTTTGAAAGGAACGATTAGATCCTCCAAGAACTGTCACTCAATGGTCTCCTATGAGATTTTAAAAGTGAGTATTTCTCTTCTTTTGTCAGTTTTTGTACAGCCCTTTCAATCTCACATGGAGACATAGAAATGCTGATAATACTGCCTATATCATTAATAATAGGCTTACTCACAGACGCTTCACTCACTCCTTCAGTTAATGGAATGTTAACCTCCGAGTCATCATCAAATTCAGACCTGGCTGTTGCAATACTGTTCGGCTCAAGCAAAGAATTGACCTCAACACCGCTCAACTTCCAAAAGGTCATTTTGCAACAGAGCATCATCCTAAAATTATGTTTATAACATGTGATGTGACCCTCATAGATTTTTAGATTAGGATTCTAATTTAGTAAATTACTATGATTATTACCTGAGCAGGAGAGTCAGTCTGAAGGTAGTTGGTCATCTCTCCTTGCTTTTTTAGGCGGCAAAAAAGAAGTTAGAGCCTGGCAGTTCTTGGCTGCCTTTTTCAGTTCTCTCTTTCTTTGCTGGGACCTACCAGGCATACTTGATTCTTTTGAGTGCTCACCACATAAAATGCAGCAGCTTTTCTTTAAATGAATTTTAACAAACCACAAATTAACCAACACAAATTCATTGTAGATGTACTCCATGATAATGGTTAACACTATGTGTAATTCTTTAAGTAGCTTTGTGAAAGCAAGTCTGGAAATGTGGACCCAATTAAAAGGGTGGATCCAACTGAAAGGGTGGACCTCACAGCCAGTGGTGGGATTCTAGAGAACCCTGAGAACCCTCCCTGGCTACGGGCTTGCCCATATAGATTACAAGTATGAGGGACTACAAGTTATGAAATGGTTCTATCTATCTCAGATGGCTGGACAGGGATCCCAGGTGGTTCCATGTGTGTGCAGATGATGTTGTTGTTTTTGGCAGACTTGGGGTGGAGCTGCAAGCTATGTTGGATGAAGGTGGAAGATGAAGTTTAACAATGAACAAGGTCATGGTAATTGGGGGAAGCAGGAGAATTGATGCAGCCGAAGTGTGGTGGACAGGAGGACATAATGCTTGCAAGAAGTGGAGTCAGCACAGATGAGAGTGGGTAGGAGACTGTTGGGGGCAAGTAGTAACACAGTAGCAGGAGTGGTAATATGGGGAGATATGGGGTGGAGGAAGCTAGAGGAGAGGAGGGAAGAGATGAAGGTTTTGTTTGGTAAGAGATTAGAGGTGTTGGAACAGAGCAGATTGGTAAAAATAAACTTAGAGAGGATGGAGGAATTGGATGGTGGGAATAATGTGAGATCTTGAGAGGAGCTAAGCAATGGGTTCAGGGGCGTATCTAGGAATTTAAAGGGGGGGTTTCCATCTCATGCATGTGAAGCTTGTAAAAAAAAATTACCTGGCCACAACCACTTTTGTCTGACTGTGCCCCAGAATAGTTTATAGAACATACAATTACAGAAATGATAATTATTGTTGTGTTAATGACTCAAAATTTCCAAGAGTAACATTCTTCGATGGTTTTGATGAGCAAAATGTTAAGAATAGCATCTAGGTCAATAAGTGGATGAGCATCAGTGCCAGTCCTGATAACCTTTGCTGCCCCATAGTAGTACGCAAGTAGGTTTTGAGTCTTCTAAGTACACTGACACTACGTTCACATTCACAGCTGGTTACGGGCAGAGTACAAACAATACGGTGTAAGCAGTAAATATTCGGAAACATGCTCTCATTTGCACAGTTCAAGGCCTGGGGCTGGAGTTTTGGGCAATTCTGATGAGAAACTCTTCCATTTAGATCTCCACAAATGGAGTTCCTGTTCAAAAGATGAAGGACTTGGCATATCATCTTCATAGAAATCCAAAAGTTTTATCAAATTAGACTCACTCTGAGTGACAGCTTTGTCCATGAATACAGATGGAACTATGCTCAAAGCTAGTACTGCTTTCTTTTGTGTTTCAGAAAAATGAGTGAATATGTGATATCATCTCATCCAGAAATGGAACAGAAATAGATCTTCTGTAAATAATCTTCAGCAGAATCGGCAGGTACATTGCTTCTATATATTTGTTTTCCTTGCACATTGACATGGAAGAGATGGCTGTGATGCATTGATTTTTTGTGCTAGAGTGACTGCAGAATCAAACCATTTCTTGTGATGAGAATCAATGCTGTCATGAACTTCATGTAAAGTAGTCTCGACTAAATTTACCTCAGTTATAAGCATTGCAAATATCTTGCAAACGGCTCTGTAGAGACACTGTTAAGCCTTTTATGTACCCTAGGCCATGGTAGACCACCTCAAATGCCATAAGAAACTCAAATTGAGTTGTAGCTGTTATAGTGATGCAGCTTTCTGAGCAGACTCTCTATTCAACCCATCTTCAGTACTGATTGTCTCCAAGGTACTAATAACAGCTGGTACCATCTTCGAAAATACTTTCTAGGCCTCTATTCTAGCTACCCAACGGTTCTTGCAAAGGTTTACCAGTTTCTGTCTGTTAGTTCCCAGTGGAAGTTCATTTTTCTAGTTCTGCTTCACTCTTGGGAGAAAACCAACTCTTCTCTTGCCACATTTTCCGAGTCAACATACCGCAGGACTAGAGGAAGCTGCTCTTTAGTAGATGTATCAGCAGCCTCATCAGCACACACAGAAAAGTACTTTGCTAGCCTAACCTCATGTAGAATTTTCCATTCACCAATGGCTGCAATCAGTTAATTTTGAATGATTGGGGCATGTTATTGGGCATTTCTGTCTGCAGAAGCAAAGTGGTCTGCATCACCTGCATCAACACGAAATTGAAGCAAGGCTAAAAAATTTCCATGATTTTCATCACTCCAAAGAGCCTCTCGGTGGCCACAAAGAGCTCTGTTTTGCTTACCACAAAAAAATGATCGTCTTGAGAATAGCCTTAAGAACATCCCGATTCTTCTGTATTTGAGCAGATGCTTGACTATGTAACTGTTGCTGTATGGAAAGCTGGCCTCCTTCCATTTCCCCAGTAAATGTAACAGTATCATCCATAGCTGCTCTGTGGTCCTTTTTGCTTGAGTCAAATTAGTCATTGGAATGGTGACCAGCTGTCCAAGAATAGATCGATTCTTGGTGAAGAGTAAACAGCTCACACAGAAGCCACCATTTCACGAAACAGAGTAGCTCAACCAAGAGTACTCTTTCAACCAGGAGTTCTGGAAGGATCTAGACTTTGAGTACTCAATTTTAGTAGGGAACTTGAAGTCACACCCTGGTCTAAAGGGATTTTCAGAAGCCAAAACTTCTGGTCATTGCTATGAATTCTGATGTCCTCAAGTTTATAGTTTCCTAAGTCAGCCCCCGGAGGACATGCATGCACCCTAGCAGCTGATACACACCCTTGACCTGACACATTTCCCAGATCATCAGGAGATAGAGACTGAGTAGTACTTGGCTAACTTAATTCCCTTTGATCTTGAACTCTGACTTTCTTAGGATCAGTAGCAGTGCTACTGTCAGACTCACTGCTTGACACTGACATCCCAAATGACAGAATGGATATTTGCCTCTTGGACATGTCACAGCTTTACTACAATCTCAAATATAGTGCATCCTCCTGGAATAGGGGCTGGGCTAACGTAATCCCTATAAGAGACAAACTCACTAATATTCATAGGCTTGCCAGTTCCAAGCAAATCGGAAAACAGCTGCTTGAGTACTGCACTAAAAGTTTATTTTTAGAAGTAAATTTATGAGCCTCTAAGGGCTTAAATTTGCAATACAAGAGTACACTATAGTACAAATTTATATGTAGGATTAGCAAGGATGATGCTAGCTGCAGCTGTCAAATGGCTTATGGGTGTGGCTTGTACTCAGGGGGGTTTCTGGGCAACAGGAAACCCCCCCTAAATACGCCCCTGGGGTTGGGTAAGTAGATAAGTAGAAGGAAAACATGAAGGTGAGAAATGGGAAGAATTGGCAGAAGAAGTCAACAATAAGAGTACACTGAAGTGATAAAGAATGGTGCAGGGGTGGAGAGGTGTGAGGTACATGCATGTCAGGAAGGTGTGCAGTTGCAATTTATACTGAGGACTGAATCAGCTGGGTTGTTAGAGGATAAGAAGAGATGTGGGATAGTTAGGGATGAGAGATGTATCATCTGTGATAGTGGAGTAAGGAAAGATGTTGGGAATTTCTTGAGAGAGATCAGCTGGTGAATTGGATAGATATGGAGAGTGGGCAAGGATGAAAAGGTGGCATTGTTGTTGTGGGTGGAGTAAGTGATGCAGTGATGGAGAAGGTGGTTGAGTGTGTTATGTATTGGGTAGGGAAGTGGTGGCAGAGGAGAAAGGAACTGTGGAATGATGAGCTGATGAATGATCTTCGGTTCCTTCCCCTCCCACCTTTTGAACAGCTGGACACCCTTTTGTTGCTTATATGTCAAGCTGTGTACGTGGTGGCTTGGTAGGTTCTTCATTTGGTGCCTGGACTACGACAAAAATGATTGATTATCTGCAAATGACTATTACCTCTGCCTAGGAGGTCATGTTTTCACCACGGATTGTTTGCTTGTCTGTCTATTAGCAGGAACACACAAAAACTGGTTCTTCATGAAATATTAGTAGAGGTTCAGTCCTGTAGCAACATTTTCGTGAGGGGGCACGCCCACTCAGGAAAATGTTTTTAAATGCCCCGAGAGCCAATTTGGTGTATAAATTTAAATAATAAATTTTCCCTCTCCATTCTGCGAGGGTAATTCTGTAAAAACAACTTACGAGTATTATCTATACTAATTTCATTTCCATAGCTGAAGCAAAAGCACTTAATCGATCTCCTTTTGTGCAGACCACAAGTAATTCTTCAATTGTCTGAGAGCAGATGCTGACCTTTCGCAAGAAAACGAGCTTAATGATTGTAGCAAAAGGTTTTAGCAATATATATATATGTATGTACGTTTGGGGACAACACTTCTTTAAGGAATCACCAAGTGTTTCTGGACGATCTTCTTGTGGAACAAGCAGCCGCTTAGACTTGCAGCAACAGAGTTCTTTCATCCACTATGTTACAACTAGGAAGATCATCTGAGTAGAAACTAATGGCCTCTTCTACATCGCTAAATGCTGAGCTCTTGGTTGTCCCTTTGAAAGGAAACTTACTGGGAGCTCGTGGTGATGTGTACCCCTTGAAGGGAAGCTGCTAGCTTACTGGGAGCTGTGAATCTTGAAGATATATCACTTTGGTCAAGGAAAGGAATAGAAACTGTTTTTTTAATGTGTCTTCAACCGATGTAAACTCTGGGTTTGAACGATGCTGCTGATGCTGACTTAAACGTGGCATTGGTATAGATATTCATGATTGTTCAGCATGGCATTGTAGATGTTATAATTAAGTGAATTGTATGACATTATTCAATAGTCCGGACTCTAAATAAACGTTTTTAGTGTGTCACGTGTGTTGCACAGATAGTGAAATCAAGATGTCTTCTTATAATGTCTGTTGTCTTCGGTTGTTAGTTTACTAGTTGATTAAGGACTTTCACGGTCGTTGAAGAGTGAAAGAACTATAACCTTAGGGTATTAAACAAGGTTATAACATTTGGCGACGAGGATTATAACGGATCGACACGGATTATTACGAAAAGAGTTTTCGAGATGGCCGTGCATGGTTCAATGTCTGCCTTTACTTCAGCGCACGAGGACTGGAGAGCCTATGTAGAAAGGCTGGAACAGTACTTCGTAGCAAACAGTGTGACTGAGGCCGACAAGAAGCGAGCTATACTATTGAGTGTTTGTGGTTCCAAGACCTACCAACTCATTAGAGATTTAGTTTCCCCTACCAGACCAGGAGAGATCGCATACACTGACCTTGTGGAGTTAGTTATTAAGCACTACTGTCCCAAACCTTCTGTGATCATGCAGCGTTATAAATTCAATTCTCGAGTTCGTGCTAAGAATGAGTCCATAGCTGATTACGTGGCAGCACTAAGACAACTCTCTGAATTTTGTGAGTTCGGGGCTACTCTTGACCAGATGTTAAGGGATAGGCTGGTCTGCGGTGTCAACGATGAGAAAGTACAGCAGAGACTGTTAGCAGAAGTTGATTTAACCTTCTCACGTAGCTTACAACTAGCCCAGACAATGGAGACTGCGGAGAGAGACACACGACAGTTGCAGGGAGCTCAAGGAACCTCTGTCTTGTTCACTCATAGCAAGGCATCTAAGAAGCCTTTTACTACTTCTCGTTTCCAGAAGTGTGTTTGTTTCAGGTGTGGTAGTGACAGTCATTTAGCCAATACCTGTCGTTTTAAGGAAGCAGAATGCCGAGCATGCAAAAAGAAAGGACACATCGCCCGGGTGTGTCGCTCGAAAATGAAGTCAAGAGGACAGGATAATTCAAAGTCACAGTATCGTTCGACTAGTACCAATTACGTAGAGGAGGAGCAGTCTAGATTGGTGGAAGATGGTGCTTATGGAATGTTCACAGTAACGGACACATCATCCAAGCCATTATTCGTGCATATGAACTTGTGCGGATCCGTTGTGAAAATGGAAATTGATACAGGAGCAGCATTCTCTATTGTGAGCGAAGAGACTTACAATGGTATCAAGAGATCGGGAGTGACCTTACCTCTGGAGGAATCCCAGGTACTCTTAAAAACATACACTGGTGAGATCTTACCTGTACTTGGCAGGGTAGTGGTGGTTGCTAAGGTTGACCACCAGGAGGAGGAGCTTCCGTTGTTCGTTGTAAAAGGAAAAGGGCCAAGCCTCATTGGGCGAGATTGGTTAGCTAAACTTAAATTGAATTGGCACGAGATTCATCAGTTTAGCATGAATAATAAGGTTGAAGAACTCCTAGCCAAGTTCTACCCTGTGTTTGCCGATGGGTTAGGTACCTTATTGGGCACTAAAGTAAGGATTCATGTCAAAGAGGGTGCTCAACCTAAATTCTGTAAAGCAAGGAATGTTCCTTATATGATGAAAGAAAAGTTGGAGAAAGAATTGGAACGCCTGGAGAAACAGGGAACCATAACCCCGGTTCAATTTTCAGATTGGGCAGCTCCGATTGTGCCTGTGTTAAAACGCAATGGTGATCTTCGTGTGTGTGGTGATTATAAGCTGACTATTAATCAAGCATGTCATGTGGAGTCGTACCCCTTACCTCGTGTGGAGGATATTTTCTCAGCTTTGTCAGGTGGTGAAAGGTTCTCGAAATTAGACCTATCACAAGCCTATTTACAGTTAGGAGTGGTGGATGATTGTAAAAAGTTCCTAACTATTAATACACACAAAGGGTTGTTTGTGTACAATAGGTTACCCTTTGGGGTATCATCAGCCCCTGCGATCTTTCAAAGGGTAATGGACAGTTTGTTTCAGGGTTTTGCTGGTGTCTCAGTTTACCTGGATGATATCCTGGTAACTGGAAAAACCACTGAAGAGCACATTGCTAACTTGGAGAAGGTGTTAGAAAAGCTCAGGCAAGCCGGCCTGAGACTTAACAAATCGAAATGTGTGTTCCTGGCTTCAAAGGTCGAGTATCTTGGATATATAATTGATAAGGAAGGCCTACATCCAACTCTGGAGAAGGTAAAAGCCATTCGAGAGGCCCGTGCTCCGACGTCAGTGACTGAGCTTAGAGCATTTCTGGGTATACTTAATTATTACTCCAAGTTTCTTCCTAATCTCTCGACAAAGCTAGCCCCTTTGTACACCTTGTTATGCAAGGACTCCAGATGGCAATGGACGGAAAAGCAAGAAAGTGCATTTTTACTAGCTAAGCTAATGCTACAGAGTGATTCACTTTTGGTCCATTATGATCCTCAGAAGGACCTATTGTTGGCTTGTGACGCATCTCCTTATGGATTGGGAGTCGTGTTATCACATGTTTTGGAAGACAAAACCGAACGTCCTATTGGGTATGCTTCAAGGACTCTCACTGTGTCTGAGAAGGGCTATTCTCAATTAGAGAAAGAGGGATTAGCTATCCTATTTGGTGTCAAGAAATTTCATTCTTACCTGTGGGGTCGATCATTTGTCATTAGATCTGATCACCAACCACTCTACCATTTGTTTAATGAAAAGAAAGCAATTCCTCCCCTTGCCTCAGCACGTCTACAAAGGTGGGCATTGTCATTGAGTGCATATCAATATCGTATTGAATACAAGCCTGGGAAGTTGCTTGCTAATGCGGATGCATTAAGTCGGTTGCCAAGCCCAGTTGTCACATCCTCTGATTGTCTTCCTGCTGAGTTAAACCAATTGGTTCTTCACCTTGAGTCTACCCCGATTTCTTCCAAGGAAGTGAAACAATGGATTGAGAAAGATCCGCTTCTCTCAAGGGTGAAGAAGTTTGTAATGTGTGGATGGCCGTCAGTGAAGCTTGACCGAGAATTTCAACCGTATGAGTCTCGTAAGTTGGAACTCAGTCTTCTGGATGGTTGTTTACTGTGGGGTTCACGGTTGATTATACCCCAGCCTGGTCAGAAATGTTTGCTAGATCAGCTACATGAAACTCATTTAGGAATTAGTCGTATGAAGAATCTGGCAAGAAGTTATTTTTGGTGGCCAGACATGACTTCTGAAATCGAGTTATGTGTACAGCAGTGCAATGTTTGCCAGGAATCACGACCGCAACCTCCTGTGGCCTCGATGCACCCGTGGGAAGTAACAAAGCAGCCTTGGAACCGTATCCACCTAGACTTCGCTGGCCCGTTCATGGGTAACATGTTTTTAGTCTTGGTCGATTCTCATTCTAAGTGGATGGATGTGGTGATTATGAGTTCAATCACGTCCACCATCACCATAGAGAAGTTGCAAGGTATTTTTGCTATTCATGGTCTTCCCAAGACCATAGTCACTGATAATGGCAGTTCATTTATGAGTGATGAGTTTCAGAGATTTTGCCAAGTGAATGGTATTCAGCATACGACGTCTGCACCTTACCACCCTTCCACGAATGGGTTGGCTGAGAGGGCGGTGCAATCTTTCAAGCAAGGGTTGAAGAGGATGGAAGGTGGATCACTGCAGTCCAAGCTATCGAGATACTTGTTCCGCTACAGGATAACGCCACACAGTACGACAGGGTTATCCCCAGCCGAGGTTCTGATGGGTCGTCGACCGAGATCCAAGTTAGACTTGGTTCATCCTGACTTGTCAGAGAGAGTGGAATCGTGCCAGCGTAAGAGGACACATGGCAGCACCGGACGGGATCGCGTTTTCCGAGTGGGTGACAAGGTTTTTGTTAGAGATTTCAGGTGTAAGAATGTAACCTGGATGCCTGGTATTGTTGAGCATGTCACTGGACCTTTATCTTACCGAGTTAAAGTTACCTTGGGAGTCGTACGTCGTCATGTGGATAACATACGTCAGAGACGGAGCGAGTTAGGATCCAGCACTATAAATGGTCAAGTGTCTGGACCTGCAATTGTGTTTCATGATATTCCTGTTCAAGTGCCAGAGACACTGAAACTGTCCCCTGAAGGGAGTGTTCCACATTCCGACTCAGCTACGTCAGCCATGGTCAGCTCTCCTCGCTTACCCCGTGTTAATGTGGATGATAATGTGGATGATAACAACACTTCAGTACACATCCCTGATTGTGAGTCAACAACAGTACTGCGCAGGTCTGTCCGAAACAGACCCCCTCCTGATCGTTTTAAGGGATCAGTGTTTTAACTGATAATTATCGTGAATTTGTTATCTTTACTCTCTTATAAACTAAGAAGGGAGGAATGTTATAATTAAGTGAATTGTATGACATTATTCAATAGTCCGGACTCTAAATAAACGTTTTTAGTGTGTCACGTGTGTTGCACAGATAGTGAAATCAAGATGTCTTCTTATAATGTCTGTTGTCTTCGGTTGTTAGTTTACTAGTTGATTAAGGACTTTCACGGTCGTTGAAGAGTGAAAGAACTATAACCTTAGGGTATTAAACAAGGTTATAACAGTAGATATTCATGATTGTTCAGCATGGCATTGTAGATATTCATGATTGTTGGCATTGTAGATATTTATGATTGTCCATATTCATGATTGTTCAGCATGGCATTGTAGATATTCAGCATGGCATTGTAATTGTTCAGCATGGCATTGTAGTTATTCAGCATGGCATTGTGATTGTTCAGCATGGCATTGTAGATATTCAGCATGGCATTGTAGATATTCATGATTGTTCAGCAGCATGGCATTGTAGATATTCATGATTATTCATGCTATGCTCAAAAATATGTTGGGAATAAATATCAATGTCTTCCCTCAGTAAGTTTAGCTCCTCACCGCTTTGCATGACTATGGACACACTAGACACTATGTCCTGTTTGTTAACAACAGCTACTTTCAGGTAGTGTAAGGACAGTTACCGTCGAGTAAAGAAACTCAAATGGCTTTCATTTGAGCAAATGCATTGTTCTTATCTTCTGGTGACCAGCCGGCATTAAATTAGCGGAAAGTTAGTATCCCCATACAACATGACGTCACATGTCTTGATCAGGAATGGATGAGACGAGGAGAAACATTCCCAGCCATCTATATTTTCAACCCAATGAGTATACAGATATTAAGAAGGACCCTACTTGATGTTGTGTTCTGTGAACAATGTGAAACAGTGAGTCCTTTGGAGGTAACTTCTCCAGATCTTCCATCATCACTGGTACTTGTGATGTGTCTGAGATTAAGAAAGTAGCACCTCTAACTTAAAGCCACTAACCCTGTCTTACCACTTTCATCCAGAGGTATATATTAATTTGCTAAAAAAGGACTTGATGTTCTGCGAGTGATTCTTCCACTTCATATTGGCTCAGACTAGACCAGCTATTAGTATAATTTTGCTGATGCAAGTGACAGCCACATAAAATATATGCATGAGACTTATAACCGGCTCTTATCTAGAGTACTTTTGCATAATTATGAATATCATTAATTTGAAAGGGGGTTGCACCCCCCACCCCCCTTCCTGCCTACAGGCCTGAGGTTAGGCATGAGGCCAAGGACCAATAAATTTTGGCATGATATACGTTACTAGAAGCCACCTTCACCAGAAGCCAGAAACATCATGGCTAATGGTGGAATATACCTGCACATATCATGCATCTTTCATGTTGGCAATGCTAGCTTAACATAGCAACACTGAACAGCACTAGAGCTCGCTTAATGTAACTTAATGTCAGTAGTTTGCTAGAGGGGCTGCCTCTTTTGCAGTCTCTTTCATTGTTGACAAATCAATCCAAGAAAGACTGGGAGTGGAGAGGTTTAAGTTTCTTCTCTTGCACACATTCCATAGTCTCTTTTTCCTACCTGGTACTAGTCCCAACAGCTACACACTTAGGACCTTCACAGTCCCCAACAGCCACACACACACTTAGGACCTTCACAGTTGTTTATTCTTCTGCTCCTCCTGCCCTCGCCCAAACCCTAGCCAAGGGATGGCACTGCTGGTGGGTGCATAGGACCCCCTCGCTGGAATCCAGGCACCCATGAAGTGGTTTCCCTTAAACACAACATTCAAACAGAGCCACTTCATATTGATCCGTATTCTCTAAAATGTTCTGTGATCTTCGCTGTCCATGTTCCATACTCTCCATCCTCTCTGATTTGTTTTGCATCTTGAAGTGCAGGGAGATCGAATAGGTCAAAAATCATGCGACAATAGCTACACAAATCTCAAAGTGGGGGGGCTTGACAGCGTTTTCTGTTAGAGAATGTTTCGTTTGAAATACTACAGTCAGATCCAAACTCAATGGGACCTAACCCTTGAAATTTGTGGATATGTGAAGCATCTAAATTCAACACAAGAATGGGTGTAGTAGCTGCTGTCTTAAGTTTTCATGTCTCTTAACAAAACTGAAGGCATTTCAGATAAGACTTGCAGCTGCACCAACAGATACTGCAATGTTATATTAGTGCTAATGACAAGTCGAAGTAGTGGTTGCTGCTAAGTTAGGTAGAGTCAATTACTACACCAGATTAACTGCCCCAAGCCACACACCCCCACCCTCCACACAGCTACTCTCTGACATGTGATATGTTTGTTGCATAGATTCATCACCCCATAGGGTCCAGAGCTCATGATTATTAGGCAGTAGTAGTAGTAGTAGTAGTAGTAGTGGCAGTAGTAATAGTTCTAGTAGAAGTAGTAGTAATGGCAGTGGTAGTAGTAGCAGCAGTAGAAGTAGTAGTAGTAGTAGTTGTTGAAGTAGTTGTTGTTGAATATGTAGTAGACCCCATAGCCAGCCAGATCTCTGCAAAAGCAGAAGTTGTCTCTGCTAGGAGAACACATTTAAAAGATACTGAAGCCAATCTGAGAGACCACTCCTCAGGCTTGAAGGAGAGCTTTGGAACACTATCCTGGTCAACCCACATAGATCAGATTTCTTCTCTCGAGCTTATATTTCCTTCCCCCCTAGCCCTTCAATATGTTTGAGGAAAAGAGTATATCTCACTTTGATTCGATCCCACCTCACACATGCTTCACAGTTGTGGCGTCCACTATTATTAAGAGACATTAATAACCTAGTCAACTGACTACAAGAACAGATTGATATCTTTAGGCCTGCTGCCTATCTATGTGGTTGCAGTTGAGGGATATCATATTCCTAGTGAAGTGTTTTAAGACACTTGACTACATCTCATTCTCTTCAACAAGTACCAGATCTTCAAAGATAAAATTGAAATTCCCATTTTAAGAGAACCAATGTTGGCCGACACTACTATTTTAATAGAATCGTTCGTCTATGGAATTCACTTCCCGAATTAGATCTTCAAAATCTGTACTTGTTATTAAAAACCATTTTTTTAAAATTGGAACCATTTCATGCACCACTTCGAACAGAATAATGTATGTACCTTCCATTTCCGACGTCCTTGTTCTAATTGTCATTTGTTGCAGCGATAGAAACTAACATATAAATATATATACCAGAAGAGGTGCTTGTCTCTCAACATGATTTTCATTTTTGGACTTACAATATCTTCAATATACCATGTTTATGTCATCATGTTCTCAAGTAAAAAATAAATCAATAATAATATACGGGAAAGTGAAGGTGAGAAATGAGAAGGACTGGGGGGAGGAAGTAGACGGGAAAAGTACGCTGAATTATTATAAATCGGCAAAGAATGGTGCAGGGGTGGAGAGGTATGTGAGGTCCATGCATGGTCAGGAAGGTGTGCGGCTGCAATTTAGACTGAGGACTGCATCAGCTGGGTTGTTAGAGGATAAGAAGAGATGTGGGATAGTTAGGGATGAGAGGTGTATAATGTGTGATAGTGGAGCAGGGGAGGATGTGGAACATTTCTTGGTGACATGCGGGGAATTTGAGAGGGATCGGCTGGTTCTGATAGATGAGGTACGCAGAATTGCAGGGGCAAGACAGTGGCTGGATGAATTAAGAAGAGTGAGTAAGGATGGAAAGGTGGCATTGCTTTTGGGGAAAGATGTGGAGGGAGTAAGTGATGCAGTGATGGAGGAGGTGGGTGAGTGTGTTATGTATTGGGTAGGGAAGTGGTGGCAGAGGAGAAAGGAATTGTTGTATGGTCAGTTGAGGAATGATCTTTGGTCCACTCCTGTCCCCCCCTTCCTGAGCAGCGGGACACTCGTAACTTAATATTGTGCATAATTTTATTCTGTTGACTTCTTTTTAAAATATAGATTGTTATTAGGTTAGTTACTAAATAGTTTCACACTGTGCTGTATTATATATGTGATGGCCTTAACAGGCTCAGCAATAGCAACATTAAATCATAATATACGTATGAGTGATGACACCCCATCAGGATAGCAGTCGGCCTCCACCTGAGAGCTCCCCTGTGCAGACCCCACACCAGTCATCATTGTGGTGTTGCCGTGACAGCCAGGTGTCCCAGGGAATTTGGTATCCCCATGCCAAATACCCTAGGTTATATGGCATCCCTGTGCAAAATATCCTAGGGTATTTGGCATCCCCGCGTGGTATCCCTTCAGGGAATTTGGTATCCCCACTTTTACACACGCGGCGTCGAATATGGCTTCGTTTACTGAAGAAGAACGTAAATATGACGAAGTGTACCAGTATCTCCACCAAGGAGTTTACCCTGAAGGAGCCCAGAAAGCTGATAAAACTATCATTAGGAAAAGATCCAAAAAATTTGAGCTTTTGGATGGGTCTTTGTTCTATAAAGACCAAAAGAGGAGGCCAAAATATTCTCAGACAAGTAAGCCAGAACACCACAGACATTTAGAGAAAACTATTACCTTGCTACTGGAATTTATTTCAACATGTCATTAATGCAGGTTATAACAAATCAAAATAGGAAGAAGAATAGGTTAAAAAAAACCCTGTGTTACTTCAATTGCTAGTTAATTCGGCACTTGTGTGACTCGCGTTATTTAATCTTCGGCCCTAAGTTAAGTTTGTTGTGTGTTCCCGTGTGTGTGTGTGTGGGGGGGGGGGGGGGGGGGGGTGTGTGTGCCTGGAATAATTAATGTGTTGTATTGCACCTGCATAATGTCTTCATTTAGGTCAGCTGTTGTGATGTGTGCCAGCGATCAAAGCGGAAGTTTGATAAGCCAGCGGCAGCTCTACATCCTATTCCAGTATCGGATGTCTGGAATAAAATTGGGATTGATTTAATTGAACTTCCCATTAGTGCCAGGGGCAATCGATTGCATGACATTAATCGATTATTTTTCGAAGTGGGCTGAGGCAGAGCCAATTCCGACTAAAGAGGCTAAACATGTAGCTGAGTTTCTCTACAAGATGATTATGCGGCATGGATGTCCACAAGAAATCATCTCTGATCAAGTAACTAGGAATAATCTCATAGGTATTTTTAACTAAACATATGGTCAGATTTTTTAAATTTCTTTAAATTTTTCTGAACCCACTCAATGACCATCTGCACTAAGTTCATTTGTTTGTTGTAGGATGCTATTTTAGGTGAGGTGGGAGGGATTTCCCGCAAAGGTCTTAGGCTGTATCCATAACTTATAGTCTGGCAAATATTTATTCCTTTATAGGGAAGAGAATTCTGTAACCAGATCGTGGACAGGTTGGAAGCTCTGACTGGATTTAGACACAGAGTAACAAGTGCGTACCATCCGCAATCAAATGGCCTTGATGAAAGGTTTAACCAAACATTAAAAGCATCTCTACAGAAGTTGGTCAATGATGAATGTGACGATTGGGATAACCTTGTTGATAACGTTTTGTTTGCATATCGGACAAGTTGTCAAGATTTAACGAAGTTTACTCCTTTTTACGTTGTAACAGTAACTCTGAGTATAAAAAGTAACCTTCATCACAATTCGTGCACCTGTAGAAAATGAAGATTTGCAAGCAAGTGGTCTTTGTTCAAAGGTATCAGGTTTTCTTGATTTTGCATTACCTACTTGTTTAGAGTAATTCATGTAGCTATGTGTATTTAATTATAGGTTGCACCATCTAAAACTCCTGTGTCTTCTATACATGGTTGCCAAGTGTATCACCATGACCTTGATACGCTGACCAACAAGGAATGGCTAAATGACAAGGTATTCATTTCATCCTCTAAGTCTTTCCCTCCTTCAGATTTATTTATTTTAGTAATATCAGATCATAGATTCATACGTGTTCCTGATCATGGAAGAAGCGAACAGGAAAGAATTGAAATCTGTTTACAGTGTCTCGTGCTATTTTTACGATCAACTATGTTGTGGTTATGACCAGGTTGCTAATTGGATCAAGGTAATAAATACTGCAGACTTCCCAAAGATATAACATGCTATTATATATTTCTTTATGCAGCTTGACATTTTCACCTACAAAAAATTTTATTTTACCTGTACACACTGGTCTTCATTGGTGTTTGGTGGTAGCCGACATTGAGGAACAGGAGTTGAGATTTTACGACTCCTTGATGGGAAAGAATATTCTTTGTTTGAAAAAAATTCTGTTAGTTTAACTAGTTATATGTGTACATGGATGGTTATCTTATTTTGAATTTGTGTTCCTCAGTGACTTTCTCATGAAAAGAAATCCAATTGTTGACTTTTCTAGGTGGAAAATGCTTTCTCCAAAGGTATAGCTATACACACTTACTTCCCAGTGACTGTAATTATATATTGCTTTTTACATTTGCATGCATGGTTATAGGACATACCAACTCAAAGCAATGCATATGATTGTGGCATATTTTTGTGCATGGTAAGCAATAACCTGAGTGGTGACACATTATTGAAACCTGCTTTTGCTATGTGTATGTACGTATTATCATGAGAAGAATTTGTAATGTCTTGTTTTACTATTCCTTCAATTCTTCATGAACATCTCAAATGGTGATTTTGCAAATTTGTCAACACATTTTCCCCCCCAGTATGCTAGGTGCCAAGCACTGAATACGACATTTGCTTTCAATCAGGTATGGTTTATATGTGTGTGTGAGTATTATATTATGAAGTCAGTTGTCCGAACATGGTCTTCAGATAAGTGAAGTCATACCACCTGCACATAGCTCTTATCATTAATTTATGTAGCATTTTTGTGTGAAGCAATTGATTTGCTATATTTTTTCAGACAAATGACTTCCTATTTTACTAATACAGTGGAACCTCCATTAACGGACACTCCCAATAGCGGACACCTATATACCTTATATTGGACAGAGGCTGGTGCACCAATTGATTCTCCATATGAATAGTGCATTAGAAAGTCCCCCAATAGCGGATAACCTCCCAATTCTGAACAACGGACAGCAGCCAGTGCACCAAATAGACATTCATTGATTTTTAAAAAAATCGGCTCTAACGGACAATGGGCGTGGCCCAATACCACCATTGTACGACCCAATACCACCATTGTACGACCCAATACCACCATTGTACGACACCATTGTACGACCCGTGGATACAGTGAAATTGTAGCATCCTGGGTACTCGTGACAATTATTAACTTTATTAACGCCCACCTAGATGGTATCGTTTTATTGTTGTGTAGCTAGCTTTAGGATAGTTTGATTGTGTGTTGTTTTTCTACATGAGTTCTTGGCTGCCTATTTCTAAAAGGGTTCTCCTCTCATACGTCAAATAGATGGTCTTCAACTACAAAAGTCCACTTGCAAGTAGAAATTCTGTTCTTTCTTTCACTCGATCAGTGTAAGGCATAAAAATTGTATGTAAAGGGATCTGCAAACCATATCCAGCTCCTCTGTTGATTCTGTCAACTCAGCAAAACTACCCTAGCTACATGCATAAAAAATAATTATCAGGTGAGTATTATCATGTGAGATCATATTCTAATGAGTTCTGTGGTTGAGTCTGGCCTGCGCAGCAGCTGTTTTTAAGCTTGTAATGAAATGAAATGAAATAAAATGAAATGCCATGAAATGAAATGAATTTTATTTAATTTTTTAATTTTATTATTAATATTTTATTTCACTTTTTCAAAGAAAAGCAATTTGGTCACTTTTTTTTCCTTCCATATTTTTCTGGTCTCCACAGGGATGTCTCTGAAGTTGAGCGCAGTTGACCACGTGCCAGCTTCCAAATAGCAGCCCATGAAATGAAATAAAATAAATATAATTTTTTACTGCATTGATAAATATACGTTATTACATTGATACGGGGAAATATCACGAGTCTGTGGCTAGTATTTCCACGAGTGCCGCAGGCACGAGTGAAAATACCGGCCAATCAGACGAGTGATATTTCACCGTATCAATTTAATAATGTATTTATCATGGGACTGAGGATGCGCAAACCTTTACTGAGCATGCGCATATCGGGTAGGTAATAACAAGTAGGTAATAACAAGTAGGTAATAACAAGTACGCGATATGGTAAAATATCACAGTAGTTCTATTTGTACTATTCTCTATGAGTGGAGTAGATAGCTACATGATAATTTTATTTATCATGTAGCTATCTACTCCACTCATAGAGAATAGTACAAATAGAACTACTGTGATATTTTACCATATCGCGTACTTGTTATTACCTACTTGTTATTACCTACTTATTACCTACCCGATATGCGCATGCTCAGTAAAGGTTTGCGCATCCTCAGTCCCATGATAAATACATTATTAATTTTTTTAAATTTTTTTATTTTTATTTTTTTAATATTTTTATTATTATTTTTTAATTTATTTTATTTTTTTATATTTTTTTTATATTTTTTTTTTGCGGTTGAATAAATTTTTATTACTTAATTAATTACATCAATCCAAAAGTCAAAAAGTCACACATAAAACAATTCAATCCTGTCCATCCACCATGGGAGCACGGGGAGGGAGGAGGTTGATCTACATCGTGGCATTTCCCCTCCACAAGCAGATGGCCAACAGTTGGAGAAGGTGGCGTGTTGATTCTGCTGGTGGTATTCCCAGGCGTTGTCCCTGAAGCCGGCCTATAGCCCTGATGGTCTCCAACCCTTCCTCGCCCCAACCCCCCAATGCCTCCACAGCAACAGGTATGAAGCTGACACCCACCGAGTGACAAGCGCTTGAATGCGCCGCCATCTTCCGGTCTCTGGCCACCGATAGGGCATAGCCTTGAGTGGTGGCAGCTCCAGAGATTGTTGCCTGCTGCAGTGGAGAAATGACTGTTATGTCGAGGGCGGCTGGTTGTCCCCTTTTCCATGTGGGGAGGAAGATGTCAGCAGGGCGGCTGGAAGATCCAGGGATTAGAGCCGGCATTTCCTTCCTGGGCGCCAGAGCAGCAGACTGGGCTGCAGAGAACAGTGCGTCCCTGAGGGAGTTGTGTCGGTAAATCCGATCCCCATTACCACCACAACCAATCTGGTGGTCACCGAGGGAGTCAGCCTCAGTCCGGCATATGGGGCAATGAGTCCCCTCCTCCACGATCCTGAGTCCCAGCCAGTATTGAAGGCACAAACGAAACTCAGCATCGTAAAGGTGGAGGCCGAGGGTCTGGGAAGGGATGACGTTGATCCAGTCACCCGCATGAGGTATGGCAGTCGAGAGAGCCAGTGCTTTAGATCGGGTGTCAGGGGCCTGTTCAAGAAGGCTATCATGCTCAGCTAGATCAATAGCATGTGATAGTGACTTCTGTCGAAAATTAACGTACATTTCCTGAAAAGAAACCAAGTCTGGCTTCGCAGCAAACAAAGCAAGATCATCCTGGGCAGACTCAGCATAAGGTGAATCTCTAGGAGTATATCCAAGTATCCTAGAGACCAGTGACTTCGAATCATGCAAGGAACTAAGGAACACAGCCGGAGCGTGTAACGAAGCTTGCCGAATGTTGAGACCTCCCAGAGAACTTGGAAGGGTGGCTTTTTTCCATGACCAGTCAGACAGTGGGCTACCAGCAAGGTCGGCCAGGGCGTCCCGCATAACATTATCGAACTTTTTCGTAGCCTCATGGAGATGGCAAGGACAGGTGCGGAGGGCAAAAGCTATCTTTGGAAGGGCCAAGCATGATCGTAGCAGTGTTGTCTCCATCTGGGAGTCCTGGAGGTCAGGCAGACGAGCAATTACCTTCTCCACTTTCCTCACCCTGTTCAAAACGGTCGACTCACAAAACGAGGGCGGTCCAAGAGAGGAGCCCAAAACAGCAAATCCACCCCGAGAGATGGGAATATCAGAAGGTAAGGGATTGGGGAGGGGAGTTGAGGCCTCAGGTATGTGTAGGAGGGACTTCGTCCGATTCAAATGGAGGCCAAGTGCAGGACCCTCCTCCTCTATTATTGCCAAAGCAGCACCCAAGTCCTTAGCTGACCCACACAGTGACCCATCATCCAGGTACCATGCATTGGTCAGGAGGCCCGGCACCTGTTCCTGGATCTTCTCTACTAGGGGGTGGAGCGCAAGAGAGAAACCGAGCGGACCTAGAGGGTCGCCCTGCTGGACACCACAGCAGCTGAGGATAGACTTATCCCCAAAATGGAGGAGGGGTTGGGCCCCATAACACATCTCCATCCAGGCAGACATGGAGGGGATACGAGCTCTCACTTCCTGGAACATATTCATTCTATCAATCCTATTGAATGCATTTGAATAATCAAGTAGGAGTGTCCATTTTGTCTCGGGAGGTATGTCATTATCCTCTTGCACCCGAGCCAAAGCATGAATGATAGATTCACAACCCACAGATACCCCAACGCCTACTTGTAAGGGGGTGAGGATCCCCAGTGCCTTGGACCGCACGGCTCTTGAGATGCATTTAGATGTTAGGCGGCGCAAGACTTCCCCTACTGCTATGGGTCTGAGTCCACCCCCCTTCTTCCTGCTTGCAAGGAGAGATGCCCCGCACAGGTGAGGAACAACATCAGAAGGGGCACCACCTGCGCCCAGAAGGTTGACCAACCCCTGAAGAGCTAAAAGAGCACTATTTAATTGATACGGTGAAATACCACTCGTCTGATTGGCCGGTATTTTCACTCGTGCCTGCGGCACTCGTGGAAATACTAGCCACAGACTCGTGATATTTCCCCGTATCAATGTAATAACGTATATTTATCATGTAGCTATCTACTCCACTCATAGAGAATAGTACAAATAGAACTACTGTGATATTTTACCATATCGCGTACTTGTTATTACGTCCCCCAAGGCTTGTTGCTATACGATATGCGCATGCTCAGTAAAGGTTTGCGCATCCTCAGTCCCATGATAAATACATTATTAAATTGATACGGGGAAATATCACGAGTCTGTGGCTAGTATTTCCACGAGTGCCGCAGGCACGAGTGAAAATACCGGACAATCAGACGAGTGATATTTCCCCGTATCAATGTAATAATGTATATATACTGTAATTTCTACCTTTGACCCTTCAAAAACAATTGGGATATTTTCATTTCATTTCATTTCATTACACCTTTAACATTTCATTTCATTTCATTTCAAGCTTAAAGACAGCTGCGGTGCAGGCCAGACACAACCACAGAACTCATTAGAATATGATCTCACCTGATAAATATTGTTAATAATATCTCCGACTCATTTATCAAATTGCTTTTCTTAGTAAAAGTGAAAAAAAAAGTGATTATCTTTTAAAAAGTTAAAAAATATATATATATATATATAGCTTTTTTTTAAATACAAGCACATTAATTTCATCAACAAAATAATTAGTTGTTTTTTTCAAGATAAAAGCTTTATTTTTTTTCTTCACATATATATATATATATACATAATCTATTATTGTTCATAACTGTAAAACCAAAAACATGTAAAATCACATTAAATAATAAATCTCCTCCAGATTTCTAGTATTAGCTACAGTTCCCATCACGCTTGCAGCATTGCCTCGTTGCACAGCAACACTTATCGACTGGAGCAAGTACTGGGTCCCTCTCTGCTCTCCGGTTTCCGCAGCTATGTATATATATATGACAACCTCCGAATATGGACAAAGGGGTATGTCCCACTTGTCCATTATTCGGAGGTTACACTGCACGATGTTATTTATTGTTTGTTTGTTTGTTTGTTTATCCTGGCTGCAATACCAGAAATTCGGGGAAAAATGAAGACTGAACTTGAAACAATCAAACTAATGTAATATAATTATAGCCATCTGTATAATGTATTTCTGTACAATGTATTGCATATTCAGGGGAAGATCCAGGATTTTCAAGGGGGGGGGGGGGTCCAAAAAAAGTAATAGTATTCTGTATTGCCAGAAGATGTATATAGAGAGGGGGGCAGAAAATTTTGGAAATGAATGCTCTGTGCGGTGCATTTTAGTATATGTTTGGCTATATTCATATATAGGTAGGTTTTTTGAGACAGAATGAAGTTTACTACCTGAAATACAGTATATACCTGCAGAAGCACAAGTTCAAGTAACTGATTTTGAACAGGATATTGACATGATATAAAGTGAATGTTCAAAGGAATGATTCTGGCAGTCCTGGAAAACAGGACATGGTCATAAAGACTCCTAAATTCCCCAAGCCCCCCCCCCCTCCCCCCCCCCCAAATATATATAGCTAGTAGAGTGCTTTAGTGCCTTGAGAAAGCTCTATATAGTTATAATTAGCTATGCATATAGAAACCAAATAAGGTAAAACATGTTGTTTTTTGTCAAAAGTGATATTGGATTGGACAGGTGAGATTACACAATATGTTGATTATTCAATATGTTCACAAAATTGTCTGTTTAATACTTATGCATGCCTCCACAGTTCGTATGTATTTTTTTCATCAAACAACAGAACATGAAGGGCAGAATTAATAGTTCTAGTAGGGGAGGGGGGGGGAGACATTAATTAATAGAACGTTTTCTTGCTAGAGCTACATATTATGAACCCTTTTCAGGAGGTAGTTTTTATATAGGCCTAGTTAGGTAGCGTATTTTAATTTTACTTATAACCACAGACAGGTATATGACGAGGACACCACGTTGAAGGGCACTCTTTCTTGGCAGCATCACAAATAACTGCTAGCCCCACCAGTGCTTGTATATAGCAAATATACAAGAGCTACAAAGTACGTGCTAGCTGGCGTCGGGATGGGGATACCAAATACCCTAGGGCGCGTGGGATACCAAATTCCCTGAGGGGATGCCAAATACCCTAGGGTATTTGGTGTGGGGATACCATATTCCCTGGCATGCCAAATACCCTGTGACACCGGGCTTACATGGTCTAAGCTGTCACAGAAGTGAATGCCGTCACCACCGTCACGCTGCAATGAATGACATTGTCCACAGGGCACTCGCCTCAGCCAAAGTCCCATCTTGGCTGGAGCCTTCTGGTCTTTATCGCTCGGATGGAAAGCGGCCAGATGGCGTAACAGTGGTCCCGTGGATGAGAGGAAAGTTGCTAGTGTGGGACGCGACATGCCCTGATACATTTGCCCATACATTTGCCCATTCATATGCTTCCAATGCCACCAGTAAGGCAGGGGCAGTTGCAGCTTTGGCAGAGGAGAGGAAGAAGGCCAAATATTCCCACCTGGACCCCTCCCACGTCTTCAGCCCTATTGCCACTGACACTCCTGAAAGATCTTGGCCGCCGACTAGCCCGCATTACGGGTCAGGAGAGTTCTACCACCTCTGTCATCTAGAGGCTCTCTGTTGCTGTACAACGTGGTAATGCGGCCTCAGTGTTGGGATCGGGGCGGCTGATATGTCAACCGCTACTGACTTCTTCAACTAATATCATTACTTCAACTTATATTATATTATATTTTATAATAGTAGTAGTAATAATAAAAATAACAAAATAAATAAAATAATAATAATAATAATAATAAAATTTAAAAAATTAAATTAAAGAAATGAAGGTAAAGGATCGACCAAGCCAAATTCCCCCTCGCCATCCCAACCCCCGCCAAGCCCAGTTGGTAGTGAGCTCTAGCTAAGCTGAGACGAGGTAACTCTTGAGCGTGTGTAGCCTACTTGCTGCCATGGCCAACTGGTTTGTATGGAGAATTGCCATCTTTGCGAACTTAGGAACAGCCATAGCTGCATTTATGATAGGGTAAGTTGCAGTAATGTTGTTAGTGCCATACAGCCATACATATGGTCGAGGTTATGTTACACGGGTGTCAGGGTCGTCAGGTGGTACATGTTTTGATGGGCTGTGTGTTGTAGAAGATTCCAGCGCTTGAACATCTGTGGGAATATGTACTGAGTTTTTACTAGGGATGTATAGCTATAGGTCCCTTCAGCCTGGTAGCTAGAGATTCAAATCAAAGCATGTGGTTGCCAGACTTACCAACCCTCCCGGATTTCCCGGGAATCTCCTGCATTTCTGCATCTTATCGCGCAATCCTGGAAACGACTTTTCTTTTCCTGCAAAAGCTACCTTTGAACTTTAATTATTGTGTATCGCTTTGGTACCTCAACTGTATGTATTTCTGAACTGAATCTCTGAACTGAATCTCTGAACTGAATCTCTGAACTGAATCTCTGTCTTCAGTTCTCGCGTGAGAGTGAGCCTAGGTACGTGTCCAAGAAGCGCTCAGGCTACAAGGTCAACCCAGCCTGGGCCAGAAGCTGAGAGTGCAGACAGTGCCCCCCCCCCCCTGCTAAGAAGAACACAAGGTAGCAAGTAAGTGGCAGATGGAAGCGCTACAATATGGAGTGGAGTGTGAAGCCTAAGGGAGCTTCATAAGTTCACTGCAACATTTGTTTAACTGACTTTTCTGTCGCTTCTGGTGGCGTCCATGATGTGAAATAAGCAGCAAGAAGCACTCTAAGTGTGCACATGCACAACAGAGCACTAGTCGGACTAGAATTACTGCTGCATTCAGGGCTAGGACACACTAGCTGATCAGATTACAGCTGCTGATATATACTTTTCAGCATTCATTGCAGAACATAATATACCCTTTTTAGCTGCCGATCATTTCAATAAATTGTGCAAGGTATATATATAATGTTTCCTGACAACATAATTGCTCAGGGGCTTGCATCAGGTAGGACAAAAACCACAGCAATTCTGAAATATGCACTGGCTCCAGCACTGAATGATGAGGTCATCAAATCTTGCTGCACTTCTCCTTGCACCTTGCACCCTTGTCTGTGATGGTGGCAACCATCAAACAGAGAGGAAGTACTTTAGAATCATGGTAAGTGTTAATGCCCCAGCCACCGAGGCACAACAATGAGAACAGTATACCCACTATACTCCAGCAGGTATTGTTCTCCGGTAATGCTGCCACCAGAGTTCCCTCTCAATCCTAGCACAAGCTAAACAGTAAGGTTCTTAGGCCTTAAAGTTAACTTTAATCAAGTCAAACTAAACACAAGTAGACTGAAATGCAGTAGCAGAAGGGAACTCCTGAGTTGGGATTGCAGAGAGGTTTAAATACCCTTGCAATCCCGCCCTTACAAGAAAGGTGATGAATGTATAGACAATTGTGAAGTGATTAGAAGATGAATAGGTTTTGATGAGTTTATTGTGATGTGATTAGAAGATATGTGATGAACAAGTCATTGTAGCATGTTTAGCCATTAGGGTTCTTATTGTTTGATGTTCCCAGTTTCTCAGGGCTGTCTTCAGCCAGTCAGGGCAGCTGGGACCTGACAGTAAGGTATTGGGATAGAGTGGCACAACAGCCAGTTACACGTGTTCTTTGTATGCCTGTTTGCAATATTGCTACAGCTCAGTCACTCTTCACTGCAATAAAGCAATAGTTTGATTCACGTAAGATTCCATAGAGTAACATGATGTTATGCATCAGACACCGCTAGTGTTATGTGGGAAAGAATAATAAATAAACTTCTTGGGAAACAACCGAAGTTATTTAGCCTTGGTTGTCTTTGCCACTTAGGTGCATTATACACTGTTGTTGCTCTTAAAAAACTTCCAGTCTCTCTTGATGATCTTTTAATTGACATCTTTTATCATTTCAAACATTCTTCCAAAAGGTGGCACAAGTTCAATGAAATTCAACTTGAGTTTAGCAATATTAAACCACTTTGAGTTCTAAAGCCTGTTCAACCAGGTGGCTGAGTTTAGAACGCTGCTGGAAGAGATTGATTCAGCAGTGGCCAGCTCTTCATTGCTATTTTGACAGGATAGCTGAGCCTGAACCTGACAATGAGCGTGCACAGAGGCTGGATAGGCAGCTGAAGGATCCTCAAATGAAGTTATTTTGTAACTTCGTTCTATATGACCTTAAGCCTTTGAATGTCTTTTCCACTGTTTTTCAGACTCATGCCAGCCGTAGTGGTACTTTGCAGGCTGATGTGCATCGACTCTTGCATTCTTTTGTCAGCAATTTCATTGACCCTGATGGTATCAAGTCGACAGATGATATCACTTCTATCGATATCACTGATAGCAAAATCCAGCTAAGTAATGATGAGCATGGTATTGGTACATCCACCCGTTTATTGTGCTACGGGTACCTTGAAGAAATGGTAGGAAGTCCTCTTGAGAGATGTTTCTTTAAGTGTGTACGTACATTCTATTAAACTAGTGTTGAAAATCAAAGAGAAATTTCCATTTCGTGATAGTACTCTACAACAACTTGATCCTAGGAATATAGATAAGACCTCAATGAAGGGCATTCTTCAATTGGAAAACCACTTTGCATCTCTTTCCATTGATGAATTGGACCTTTTGAGCCTGGAGTTTCGGGTTATTGTTCTATAGCATCACATCAACTTCCTAAATTTGATGCTGATGAAGAAGGAGCGATTGATCGTTTCTGGGCAGCAATGGCTATCGGTCATAGATTTGAAAGTAATCCGTTTCGGTGCTTTGTCCAACTTCGCACAAGTTTTGCTGGTATTGCCTCATTCAAATGCAGATCCAGAATGCCTCTTTAGTGTGGCTAGGAAGATGGAGACTGAAGAAAGACGGCATCTAGATCCATCCATGGTGTGTGACCTCCTAAGTGTTAAAATAAATAATGATAAGCCATGTTAAGGAAGTTTAGTGCACATGATTCATGCACTGCCACAAGGAAGTTGAGTGCACATGATTCATGCACTGCCACAAGGAAGTTTAGTGCCCATGATTCATGCACTGCCACAAGGAAGTTTAGTGCACATGATTCATGCACTGCCACAAGGAAGTTTAGTGCACATGATTCAAGCACTGCCACAAGGAAGTTTAGTGCACATGATTCATGCACTGCCACAAGGAAGTTTAGTGCCCATGATTCATGCACTGCCACAAGGAAGTTTAGTGCCATGATTCAAGCACTGCCACAAGGAAGTTTAGTGCACATGATTCAAGCACTGCCACAAGGAAGTTTAGTGCACATGATTCATGCACTGCCACAAGGAAGTTTAGTGTCCATGATTCATGCACTGCCACAAGGAAGTTGAGTGCACATGATTCATGCACTGCCACAAGGAAGTTTAGTGCCCATGATTCATGCACTGCCACAAGGAAGTTTAGTGCACATGATTCATGCACTGCCACAAGGAAGTTTAGTGCACATGATTCAAGCACTGCCACAAGGAAGTTTAGTGCACATGATTCATGCACTGTCACAAGGAAGTTTAGTGCCCATGATTCATGCACTGCCACAAGGAAGTTTAGTGCACATGATTCATGCACTGCCACAAGGAAGTTTAGTGTCCATGATTCAAGCATTGCCACAAGGAAGTTTAGTGCACATGATTCATGCACTGCCACAAGGAAGTTTAGTGCACATGATTCATGCACTGCCACAAGGAAGTTTAGTGCACATGATTCAAGCACTGCCACAAGGAAGTTTAGTGCACATGATTCATGCACTGCCACAAGGAAGTTTAGTGTCCATGATTCATGCACTGCCTCAAGGAAGTTTAGTGTCCATGATTCATGCACTGCCACAAGGAAGTTTAGTGCACATGATTCATGCACTGCCACAAGGAAGTTTAGTGCACATGATTCATGCACTGCCACAAGGAAGTTTAGTGCACATGATTCATGCACTGCCACAAGGAAGTTTAGTGCACATGATTCATGTACTGCCACAAGGAAGTTTAGTGCACATGATTCATGCACTGCCACAAGGAAGTTTAGTGCACATGATTCATGCACTGCCACAAGGAAGTTTAGTGCACATGATTCATGCACTGCCACAAGGAAGTTTAGTGCACATGATTCATGCACTGCCACAAGGAAGTTTAGTGCACATGATTCATGCACTGCCACAAGGAAGTTTAGTGCACATGATTCATGCACTGCCACAAGGAAGTTTAGTGCACATGATTCATGCACTGCCACAAGGAAGTTTAGTGCACATGATTCATGCACTGCCACAAGGAAGTTTAGTGCACATGATTCATGCACTGCCACAAGGAAGTTTAGTGCACATGATTCATGCACTGCCACAAGGAAGTTTAGTGCACATGATTCATGCACTGCCACAAGGAAGTTTAGTGCCCATGATTCATGCACTGCCACAAGGAAGTTTAGTGCACATGATTCATGCACTGCCACAAGGAAGTTTAGTGCCCATGATTCATGCACTGTCACAAGGAAGTTTAGTGCACATGATTCATGCACTGCCACAAGGAAGTTTAGTGCACATGATTCATGCACTGCCACAAGGAAGTTTAGTGCACATGATTCATGCACTGCCACAAGGAAGTTTAGTGCACATGATTCATGCACTGCCACAAGGAAGTTTAGTGCACATGATTCAAGCACTGCCACAAGGAAGTTTAGTGCACATGATTCAAGCACTGCCACAAGGAAGTTTAGTGCACATGATTCATGCACTGCCACAAGGAAGTTTAGTGCACATGATTCATGCACTGCCACAAGGAAGTTTAGTGCACATGATTCATGCACTGCCACAAGGAAGTTTAGTGCACATGATTCATGCACTGCCACAAGGAAGTTTAGTGCACATGATTCATGCACTGCCACAAGGAAGTTTAGTGTACATGATTCATGCACTGCCACAAGGAAGTTTAGTGCACATGATTCATGCACTGCCACAAGGAAGTTTAGTGCACATGATTCAAGCACTGCCACAAGGAAGTTTAGTGCACATGATTCATGCACTGCCACAAGGAAGTTTAGTGCACATGATTCATGCACTGCCACAAGGAAGTTTAGTGCACATGATTCATGCACTGCCACAAGGAAGTTTAGTGCACATGATTCAAGCACTGCCACAAGGAAGTTTAGTGCACATGATTCATGCACTGCCACAAGGAAGTTTAGTGCACATGATTCATGCACTGCCACAAGGAAGTTTAGTGCCCATGATTCATGCACTGCCACAAGGAAGTTTAGTGCACATGATTCATGCACTGCCACAAGGAAGTTTAGTGCACATGATTCATGCACTGCCACAAGGAAGTTTAGTGCCCATGATTCATGCACTGCCACAATGAAGTTTAGTGCACATGATTCATGCACTGCCACAAGGAAGTTTAGTGCACATGATTCATGCACTGCCACAAGGAAGTTTAGTGCACATGATTCATGCACTGCCACAAGGAAGTTTAGTGCACATGATTCATGCACTGCCACAAGGAAGTTTAGTGCCCATGATTCATGCACTGCCACAAGGAAGTTTAGTGCACATGATTCATGCACTGCCACAAGGAAGTTTAGTGCACATGATTCATGCACTGCCACAAGGAAGTTTAGTGCACATGATTCATGCACTGCCACAAGGAAGTTTAGTGCCCATGATTCATGCACTGCCACAAGGAAGTTTAGTGCACATGATTCATGCACTGCCACAAGGAAGTTTAGTGCACATGATTCATGCACTGCCACAAGGAAGTTTAGTGCACATGATTCTTGCACTGCCACAAGGAAGTTTAGTGCCCATGATTCATGCACTGCCACAAGGAAGTTTAGTGCACATGATTCATCCACTGCCACAAGGAAGTTTAGTGCCCATGATTCAAGCACTGCCACAAGGAAGTTTAGTGCACATGATTCATGCACTGCCACAAGGAAGTTTAGTGCACATGATTCATGCACTGCCACAAGGAAGTTTAGTGCACATGATTCATGCACTGCCACAAGGAAGTTTAGTGCCCATGATTCATGCACTGCCACAAGGAAGTTTAGTGCACATGATTCATGCACTGCCACAAGGAAGTTTAGTGCACATGATTCATGCACTGCCACAAGGAAGTTTAGTGCACATGATTCTTGCACTGCCACAAGGAAGTTTAGTGCCCATGATTCATGCACTGCCACAAGGAAGTTTAGTGCACATGATTCATCCACTGCCACAAGGAAGTTTAGTGCCCATGATTCAAGCACTGCCACAAGGAAGTTTAGTGCACATGATTCATCCACTGCCACAAGGAAGTTTAGTGCCCATGATTCAAGCACTGCCACAAGGAAGTTTAGTGCACATGATTCATGCACTGCCACAAGGAAGTTTAGTGCCCATGATTCATGCACTGCCACAAGGAAGTTTAGTGCACATGATTCATGCACTGCCACAAGGAAGTTTAGTGCACATGATTCATGCACTGCCAGAAGGAAGTTTAGTGCACATGATTCATGCACTGCCACAAGGAAGTTTAGTGCACATGATTCATGCACTGCCACAAGGAAGTTTAGTGCACATGATTCATGCACTGCCACAAGGAAGTTTAGTGCACATGATTCATGCACTGCCAGAAGGAAGTTTAGTGCACATGATTCATGCACTGCCACAAGGAAGTTTAGTGTCCATGATTCATGCACTGCCACAAGGAAGTTTAGTGCACATGATTCATGCACTGCCACAAGGAAGTTTAGTGCACATGATTCATGCACTGCCAGAAGGAAGTTTAGTGCACATGATTCATGCACTGCCACAAGGAAGTTTAGTGTCCATGATTCATGCACTGCCACAAGGAAGTTTAGTGCACATGATTCATGCACTGCCACAAGGAAGTTTAGTGCCCATGATTCATGCACTGCCACAAGGAAGTTTAGTGCACATGATTCATGCACTGCCACAAGGAAGTTTAGTGCACATGATTCATGCACTGCCACAAGGAAGTTTAGTGCACATGATTCATGCACTGCCACAAGGAAGTTTAGTGCCCATGATTCATGCACTGCCACAAGGAAGTTTAGTGCACATGATTCATGCACTGCCACAAGGAAGTTTAGTGCACATGATTCATGCACTGCCACAAGGAAGTTTAGTGCACATGATTCTTGCACTGCCACAAGGAAGTTTAGTGCCCATGATTCATGCACTGCCACAAGGAAGTTTAGTGCACATGATTCATCCACTGCCACAAGGAAGTTTAGTGCCCATGATTCAAGCACTGCCACAAGGAAGTTTAGTGCACATGATTCATGCACTGCCACAAGGAAGTTTAGTGCACATGATTCATGCACTGCCACAAGGAAGTTTAGTGCACATGATTCATGCACTGCCACAAGGAAGTTTAGTGCCCATGATTCATGCACTGCCACAAGGAAGTTTAGTGCACATGATTCATGCACTGCCACAAGGAAGTTTAGTGCACATGATTCATGCACTGCCACAAGGAAGTTTAGTGCACATGATTCTTGCACTGCCACAAGGAAGTTTAGTGCCCATGATTCATGCACTGCCACAAGGAAGTTTAGTGCACATGATTCATCCACTGCCACAAGGAAGTTTAGTGCCCATGATTCAAGCACTGCCACAAGGAAGTTTAGTGCACATGATTCATGCACTGCCACAAGGAAGTTTAGTGCACATGATTCATGCACTGCCACAAGGAAGTTTAGTGTACATGATTCATGCACTGCCACAAGGAAGTTTAGTGCACATGATTCATGCACTGCCACAAGGAAGTTTAGTGCCCATGATTCAAGCACTGCCACAAGGAAGTTTAGTGCACATGATTCATGCACTGCCACAAGGAAGTTTAGTGCCCATGATTCATGCACTGCCACAAGGAAGTTTAGTGCACATGATTCATGCACTGCCACAAGGAAGTTTAGTGCACATGATTCATGCACTGCCAGAAGGAAGTTTAGTGCACATGATTCATGCACTGCCACAAGGAAGTTTAGTGCACATGATTCATGCACTGCCACAAGGAAGTTTAGTGCACATGATTCATGCACTGCCACAAGGAAGTTTAGTGCACATGATTCATGCACTGCCAGAAGGAAGTTTAGTGCACATGATTCATGCACTGCCACAAGGAAGTTTAGTGTCCATGATTCATGCACTGCCACAAGGAAGTTTAGTGCACATGATTCATGCACTGCCACAAGGAAGTTTAGTGCACATGATTCATGCACTGCCACAAGGAAGTTTAGTGCACATGATTCATGCACTGCCAGAAGGAAGTTTAGTGCACATGATTCATGCACTGCCACAAGGAAGTTTAGTGTCCATGATTCATGCACTGCCACAAGGAAGTTTAGTGCACATGATTCATGCACTGCCACAAGGAAGTTTAGTGTCCATGATTAAAGCACTGCCACAAGGAAGCTATTATGAAGATCTTAAGCCATCCATTGGTTAGTGTGGCAGAGTATTTGCTTCGAAGGGATGAAGGCGCTTTTTGATTTAATGTGAAGTTTGTTGTTTGAGGAGGTGTAGTTAATAACTACAGAGGACATGAGATGTCCTTAAATAGGCTTGGATGTCCTTATATAGGCTTGGATGTCCTACAGAGGACATGAGATGTCCTTAAATAGGCTTGGATGTCCTTATATAGGCTTGGATGTCCTTATATAGGCTTGGATGTCCTTATATAGGCTTGGATGTCTTTACTCATAGGCTTGATATTTTATAAGGTCTTCTATTTAGAGGGTGTCATGGAAATGAGTCGCCATGAGGGCTGGAATGACAAATGGACATTATATAGTGAGCCACTATTTCCGAACGTCACTTATCCAAACACGCTGGACCACCGAACCCTACAATAAGTTCCGCCCAATGGAAATACTGTGCACATTCAGTCAACTTCTTTTTTCATTTACGGGTGCAAATTCCTTTGCACATTCTCACAACAAAATGTATAAGTACTGTTGTTAATCATCAGCTCTAGCCTTAGCCCTGTCCCTAGCCCTAGCCCTGTCCCCAGCCCTGGCCCTGGCCCCAGCCCTGGCCCTGGCCCTGGCCCCAGCCCTGGCCCTAGCCCTGGCCCTAGCCCTGGCCCTAGCCCTGGCCCTGGCCCTGGCCCTGGCCCTGGCCCTGGCCCTAGCCCTAGCCCTGGCCCTAGCCCTAGCCCTGGCCTTAGACCTGGCCCTAGCCCTGTCCCTAGCCCTGTCCCTAGCCCTGGCCTTAGCCCTGGCCTTAGCCCTAGCCCCCCAGCCCTAGCCCTGGCCCTAGCCCTAAGTGTTAAGGCATGTCAGAGGCAGAGGGACTGTCCGAGTTTTTCGCTACAGAATGTGTCACCTGCTAGGAGCTGGAGGTGAAACAAAATAAATTTGAGATCTACCATGTTGCTCCAGGAATGATTAACATGGTGTGATCATGCACGTCCATGTTGCTCCAGGAATGATTAACATGGTGTGATCATGCACTTCCATGTTGCTCCAGGAATGATTAACATGGTGTGATCATGCACGTCCATGTTGCTCCAGGAATGATTAACATGGTGTGAACATGCACGTCCATGTTGCTCCAGGAATGATTAACATGGTGTGAACATGCACGTCCATGTTGCGACCATGCACGTCCATGTTGCTCCAGAAATGATTAACATGGTGTGATCATGCACGTCCATGTTGCTCCAGGAATGATTAACATGGTGTGATCATGCACGTCCATGTTGCTCCAGGAATGATTAACATGGTGTGATCATGCACGTCCATGTTGCTCCAGGAATGATTAACATGGTGTGATCATGCACGTCCATGTTACTCCAGGAATGATTAACATGGTGTGATCATGCACGTCCATGTTGCTCCAGGAATGATTAACATGGTGTGATCATGCACGTCCATGTTGCTCCAGGAATGATTAACATGGTGTGAACATGCACGTCCATGTTGCTCCAGGAATGATTAACATGGTGTGATCATGCACGTCCATGTTGCTCCAGGAATTATTAACATGGTGTGAACATGCACGTCCATGTTGCTCCAGGAATGATTAACATGGTGTGATCATGCACGTCCATGTTGCTCCACGAATGATTAACATGGTGTGATCATGCACGTCCATGTTGCTCCAGGAATGATTAACATGGTGTGTCATGCACGTCCATGTTGCTCCAGGAATGATTAACATGGTGTGAACATGCACGTCCATGTTGCGACCATGCACGTCCATGTTGCTCCAGGAATGATTAACATGGTGTGATCATGCACGTCCATGCTGCTCCTGGAATGATTAACATGGTGTGATCATGCACGTCCATGTTGCTCCAGGAATGATTAACATGGTGTGATCATGCACGTCCATGTTGCTCCTGGAATGATTAACATGGTGTGATCATGCACGTCCATGTTGCTCCTGGAATGATTAACATGGTGTGATCATGTACGTCCATGTTGCTCCAGGAATGATTAACATGGTGTGATCATGCACGTCCATGCTGCTCCAGGAATGATTAACATGGTGTGATCATGCACGTCCATGTTGCTCCTGGAATGATTAACATGGTGTGATCATGTACGTCCATAAGAGTTTTAATGTCTAAGTTTCATTTGAAGTCTTCAGCTAATTATTGTTATTATTGTTATGAAGTGTTGAAGTGTTGAGCCACCATTATTATCTCCACGTATAGTTCCAGCATGCCTGGACTCCTTTGCTGAGGTAGGAGCCGAAGTGACCAGATCATGTCAAGATCATCAAATTGGTATTCAAGGTTCATCTATCCAAACAGACTAACTTAGCAGATCCAAGACTTTTTTATTAGTGGAAGAATTTCTTGAGTGAATATCAACAAAGAAATGGATTGTCAAAATGTTTATTGACAAGCTTCCTCTATGGAAAGGAAATGTTGACCAATTAGCAGTCTGGATATTAGCAGCCTGGATATTAGCAGCCTGGATACAAGTAGCCTGGATACAAGTAGCCTGGATACAAGTAGCCTGGATACAAGTAGCCTGGATACTAGCAGCCTGGATATTAGCAGCCTGGATACAAGCAGCCTGGATATTAGCAGCCTGGATACTAGCAGCCTGGATACTAGCAGCCTGGATACAAGCAGCCTGGATACAAGCAGCCTGGATATTAGCAGCCTGGATACTAGCAGCCTGGATATTAGCAGCCTGGATACTAGCAGCCTGGATACAAGCAGCCTGGATACAAGCAGCCTGGATTAGCAGCCTGGATATTAGCAGCCTGGATACTAGCAGCCTGGATATTAGCAGCCTGGATACTAGCAGCCTGGATATTCGCAGCCTGGATATTAGCAGCCTGGATATTAGCAGCCTGGATATTATCAGCCTGGATATTAGCAGCCTGGATACAAGCAGCCTGGATACAAGCAGCCTGGATACAAGCAGCCTGGATACAAGCAGCCTGGATATTAGCAGCCTGGATATTAGCAGCCTTGATACTAGCAGCCTGGATATTAGCAGCCTGGATATTAGCAGCCTGGATACAAGCAGCCTGGATACTAGCAGCCTGGATATTAGCAGCCTGGATACTAGCAGCCTGGATATTAGCAGCCTGGATACAAGCAGCCTGGATATTAGCAGCCTGGATACAAGCAGCCTGGATATTAGCAGCCTGGATACTAGCAGCCTGGATATTAGCAGCCTGGATATTAGCAGCCTGGATATTAGCAGCCTGGATACAAGCAGCCTGGATACAAGTAGCCTGGCTATTAGCAGCCTGGATATTAGCAGCCTGGATACAAGCAGCCTGGATACAAGATACAAGCAGCCTGGATATTAGCAGCCTGGATATTAGCAGCCTGGATATTAGCAGCCTGGATACTAGCAGCCTGGATACAAGCATCCTGGATATTAGCAGCCTGGATATTAGCAGTCTGGATATTAGTAGCCTGGATACTAGCAGCCTGGATACAAGCATCCTGGATATTAGCAGCCTGGATACAAGCATCCTGGATATTAGCAGCCTGGATATTAGCAGCCTGGATATTAGTAGCCTGGATATTAGCAGCCTGGATATTAGCAGCCTGGATATTAGCAGCCTGGATATTAGCAGCCTGGATATTAGCAGCCTGGATACAAGCATCCTGGATATTAGCAGCCTGGATACAAGCATCCTGGATATTAGCAGCCTGGATACTAGCAGCCTGGATATAAGCAGCCTGGATACAAGCAGCCTGGATATTAGCAGCCTGGATATTAGCAGCCTGGATACAAGCAGCCTGGATATTAGCAGCCTGGATACAAGCAGCCTGGATATTAGCAGCCTGGATATAAGCAGCCTGGATATTAGCAGCCTGGATATTAGCAGCCTGGATATTAGTAGCCTGGATATTAGCAGCCTGGATACAAGCATCCTGGATATTAGCAGCCTGGATACAAGCATCCTGGATATTAGCAGCCTGGATACTAGCAGCCTGGATATTAGCAGCCTGGATATAAGCAGCCTGGATACAAGCAGCCTGGATACTAGCAGCCTGGATACTAGCAGGGATATTAGCAGCCTGGATATTAGCAGCCTGGATACAAGCAGCCTGGATATTAGCAGCCTGGATATTAGCAGCCTGGATACAAGCAGCCTGCATAGGCTAGGCCTTAGGGTGCCATGACGGGTGCTTGCAGTACTACATGTTTTTTGGGGAACATTCAGAGGGAGTTGCAGAACATTGGAGAGGTGTTCCTGACCAGTACACATGATGAAATTTGAGGCATGTGTGTGAGTGTTTGTTGTCTGAGAATCTGACCAGCTCAGTATTAAACTTGTGGTGAGGAGGAATCCTAGGCAAGTGGTAGTGGATTGATCATGCCTCTGTCAGATGACTGTCCTTATGTGTACATAGTTGTACACGCAGCAGTGATGTTTCCTTATATGGACCATGATCTATGTGGTGTATATGGCTGTGTATATTACACGCTCCTCATATCTCAGTCTGTGTCAGCAGATTATCGCTGCTGCTCAGCATTGCAGTTCACTCCTCGGGGGTTCACCTTCCATCATGTGCTTGTTTGTTTCTCTGAACTTCCAGGGGGTCACTATCCAGGTTGAATATACTATCCAGGGGGCAGGGTGCAATTAATCTCAATTGAATGAGTATGGTTACCCCTGCCATTGTTAGCATGCGACACTGACCCACAGACATTAGCACGTGACACTGACCCACAGACATTAGCATGTGACACTGACCCACAGACATTAGCATGTGACACTGACCCACAGACATTAGCATGTGACACTGACCCACAGACATTAGCATGTGACACTGACCCACAGACATTAGCATGTGACACTGACCCACAGACATTAGCATGTGACACTGACCCACAGACATTA